>JANHGB010041361.1:23233-34258 GCA_026283785.1 Coracopsis vasa
GTGCATGAAAGGCGCTGGAGCCTCCTTTCAAAGCAAACAACTCAAGGAAATGCAAGCTGCCACTCCGTGTCCCACGGGAGCTGTGGGGCATTACTCTGCCTTTCCTTGAGGACTCTCAGGGTGAGGATGGCTTCTCCTCTTGTGCCCTCCCTTAGTTGTCCCCCTCTGTTTCATTCCTGCAAGCTGTGGCTGACAAGAAGGTGTCTGTGCTGCTGGTTTCTTCCACCCCTGCTTACCCTTGAGTCACTTCCTTCCTGAGTTTGTACAATCATGCAGCCCAGCTGCTGGTGTGGGGCAGATGTAGCACAGCGACCCACAGCGTGCCAGAAGCTCGGACCTGGGGCTGGCCCTGCACAAGGACACCTGTGATGGCCCCATCCCACCTGCCTATCCAGCCAAGGCCTCCTGCAGCACAGGGAGCTGGGGTGCCCATGGACTGTGTCTAGGATCTGGAGCTGAATTGCATCCGCAGTGGAGGAAAATGTTATGAAAGTGTTTCCTAAGAGCTGATAAATGATGTTCAGCCCCCCTGATTTCAGAAAGCCTTTGGCCTAACTCTTTCAAGCAGGGTGGTTTAACGTATTTCCAAAGGGAGGTGGGAGATTGTGTGTGTGTTGGCACTGGGCAGGGGGAAAGCAGTCCCTGGAGACTGACTGATCCCAGCAATCCTATTTCAGTACTTAGTGCTTGCTATGATGTAAATTTTTTGGTCTATCTGGAAGCTTTCCCACCCTGTCCTACCACACTGGGCATTTACTCCAGCAACCAAAGTTAGAATAATATCAGGTTCTTGATCTCCCTTTTCTGAGGCTGCCTTATCTCTGTAGAAAGGTGGGAGTGTCCCCACTTCACAGGTGGGAAACTGAAGTGATGAGCCCCAGGCGATGCAGCAAGTTGTGGAGCCAGGATTAGAGCAGGAATTCCTGTCTCCCAGCTTCATGTCCTCCCTCTTAGAGCCTCTCCCTGGAGTAAGCAATCAGCCTGGAATGAGTAGGTGGCATGAACATCTTTACTACACCAGGAACAGCTTCACACCAAGCAAGGCTTGGCCTCAAGAGATGATCAGTTATGCAGAGGTCCTGAGGACAGGCCTGCAAGCCAAGAACTCTTGTGCAGGCAGAGAGTGACCTGTGGCTTTAGGAGCTCCTGGCCCTGCTATGATTCTCCCATCATAAATACAAGTCACTGAGAGGTCCAGGTGAAAAGTTTTCATGTTCTTGGTTGGGACTTTGTTCAGCAGCCAGAGTGCTGAACATCTGCTTCCTTTGGCAGTCAGAGGCTCTAACACTTTGTTCCACCAGCCAGGAGACTGCTATGACCACTTGTTTTCCTTGCCTGGGCTTGTTTGTGTAAACGGACAGAGGGTGTCTTCTCACTCAGCTCCTGGCAAGGCTAGGCTGCAGCTGGTCATCCTTACTTCGTAACTCATGGTACCAATTCTGTGTGTCCTGCAGGTGGTGGCGGAAACAGGAAAGGGAAGAGTAAGAAATGGCGCCAGATGCTACAGTTCCCCCACATCAGCCTCTGCGAGGACCTTCGACAAACCCTTGGTGAGACACAGGGGCTGGCTGGAGTGGTGCCAGTGGGTGACCATATGTGGGGTGTCATGCACTCAGAGTCGAGTCCTGTGAGGGTCAGAGATGTGTTGGCCAAATCCCAGCCACAGTCACTTGGAGCTGAGGGTGTAGGGAAGAAATGATGGGTGGGTACATCACAGCTGCACAGTGCTTGCTGGGTAGCGCCTGTTGATGTACAAACACACCTTGTAGTCTGTGATGAGCTTCGCTAGAGATACACCACCTTCTCTGTGCAAACAGACCCGCTAGGTGTTGCAGTTCTGGAGTGGCACGCTGGGGTGCCTTTGCATAAATAACACAGGTCTTGCTGATGTCCTCTGGACTCCAAGGCTGGGATTAAGCCCTGCTCCACAGTCCTTGACTTCTAACACTAATGCAGCAGCTTTTCTCAGGCAAAAATGGGTTCTTGCTGTGCAGTATGGATGAGAATTGTAGCAGTGGGCAGGGCTTGGCCTGTCATTTTAATACTGCACTTTGTACTCTTCATGGTTTTAATGTTGTTTGTGCAGCAGGCTTGGTCCTGAGATTATGTGAAATCGTTTTGGGGCACAGAGGGTGGGAATGTTCTGCTTCCTGGGGATAGCTTGTTTAAGTTGTCACTCCAGATTCAGCTGCCAGCTGGAAAGTGGTACATCCACACTGTAACCCACAAGCTCACAACAGCCCAGTGCGTGCTGTGCATCACCTCTCGGGGCTGGCTTTACAGCCAGGTGTGGTCAGATGGAGACTCTCACCTTGGTTTTGCTGCAGACTGCCTCTGGAGCAAGTTGTGAGCACTGAATGAACACAGCTCTGACCTGGGCTCTCCATGCAGCTTCCATCTTGGCCATCCAAATACCTGCCTGCTTCTTTTGATTTGTGTGCCCTCAGCAGAGCTTTCCTCAGCTGATGTCCATCTTCTGCCTGCAGCCACCCTTCCTGTGGGTGTCATGATGTTTTCCAGCACTGAACTTCATTGTGCTGCCCACTTGCCAGTGGTGTGTGCTGATTGTCTGTCTGTCCCTGCTGTCCCACTGTCCAAGACAGTGACCTTGTGAAGCTTTGGGAGGCAAGTCTCTCTCAGCTGCTGGCTGTCCTGACCCATGTCCCCACTTCCCCTTGGGAAGGCACATGAGAAATGCTTCTGGTCTAGGTTGCAGCCACCTCAATTAATTTCCCTGTGGGAGAGATGACCCCATTCCTTGTGCTTGGGTCACTCTTTGGATGGAGTTGCTTTATTTCCCTTTCTAGCAGGCTGTGAGGGAAATTTCTTTCCTACTGCAGAGGCTTGGCAGGACTGTGGGCATGGTGGGCTGGTTGCCCACAGCAGAATTAAGCTTTGTGTGCCCTGATCACAGGGAACAACCTTGTTTGAGCCAGGGCAGCCGAAAGCTTCTGATCTCCCCGGCAGCAAACTCTTGTCCTCCCCAGCTGAAGGGAACTCCTTCCCCTGCAGACACAAGGAAACCGGCCGGTGCTGCGGAGCTGGCGAGGCGGCCTCCTCCCCCACCACAGCTCTGTGCTCTCCAGCACCCTCAGGAAGCTGCAGCTTCCTCGGGATAAACTGCTGCACCGACACGGGAAGGCTGGCGGTGCCCAGCACCAGAGAGTGCTGACAGATCCCTGCCCTGATGGATGGCTGCACATCTGCACCCCAGGCAGCCCTTGGTGGCAGAGGCTGTTACAGAAATCTGTTCTGGCACACGATCAGACAACTTATGAGTGGAAGGGGAGGGTAAAAAAGTGGAGAAGTGGAAGTGCTTTTGATAGTCAAAAGGGTTTGTGCCTGGGCTGCCAGACTTCAGAGGGGGGTAGGAGGAATTAGGAGGGAAGCTGAGCTCAAGAGGGCAATAGAAGTTGATGTACAAAACCACATGGCTGTCCCATGGAGTGGGGTGGTCTAATTGCTGTGTGCAGCACTAATAGGACATCTGTGGAAATGATGCCTCCCATTTTCATGCTGCTGCTTCCAGCAGGGCCTTCGGGAATACGAATGGTTTTGCAAGAGTTATCAGCGCAACTCCTGGCCTGGAAGATCTGCCTCAAAATAAGTTTGGTGTGTTCCAAGGAAAGTTGTGTCTCTGGAGTAGTCAGTTGATTTATGTGTAGAAAGGATCGAGAAGAGAGTCTCCAGGCAAGCAGGAGACACAAAAGGTCTCTTGCTAGGTCTCCAGCTAGGGCAGGCTGTACGGAACAGCAGGTCAAACATCTTTTGGAGAAGAAGATATTCATATAGGAACGTAAAAGTTCAGTCACGCTTCTTGTCCCCATCACTCTCCTGGGAGCCTTGGGCTGATGGGTCACAAGCTCCTCCACCGCTGCCTGGGGCTGGGCGGTGTGCTGTGGCTGCTCCTCTGGGGCTTGGCAGTGAGTGGTCTTCTCCATGTTTGCAGAGCGGGACTACCACAGCCTGTGTGAGAAGCAGCCCATCGGGCACATGCTCTTTCGGCAGTTCTGTGAGACACGGCCTGAGCTGTCACGCTGCGTCAAGTTCCTGGATGCCGTGGTAAGAGCAGAGCTTGTTAGGCTTTGCTAGGGGAGGCAGGGATGTTCTTGGTGCCTTGGGCATGAACTGGTTGGCTTTGAGTACTCTGACGGTTGCCAGGTACTTCTGGGCATGTAGGGTTTTCCTGGAGGAAAAACCTGTGAGTTGTTGTTAGTCCTTTGCTTAGGGAGCTGCTTTCTGGAGATCTGGTTTTCCAGGAAAGCATGGGAAATGTTGGGCAGAGGGTGTTGCTGCTCTGTATCTGTTGCCTGGTTGCTGTGGCTCGTGGCTGGACCTGCTCCTCACACTGTTTGCTCTGTGCAGGCAGGGTACGAAGTGGCTCCAGATGAGAAGCGGAAGGAATGCGGGCAGCACCTGATTGAAAAGTACTTGAAGCCAAATGTGAGTAAGAGGTTGTGTTTGTTGCCTGCAGTGGTAGAGCAGCTGACAGCTGTCATTACCCATGTCCTGCCACAGCGAACATGCTGGGCAGGACAGTGAGGGCAGAGTACAGAGCCACCCTGCCACCTCACAAGCAACCATGCTGCTTTTGGCAATGGCCCTAAAGCCACCCTCCTGTGGGCTTCTCCTTCCTGGCAAGACCCTTGGGGTCTGCTCCCTATGTCTGACTCCATCCCTTTGTCCCCAGAGTGAGGACCATGTGCCTGAAGTTCCGTCACAGCTGGTGGATGCCTGTTCTGAGAGGCTGGAGCAGGAACCTTCCAAGGAGCTCTTCAAGGAATCCACTAAGTAAGTTGGAGAGCTGGGGCTTACCTGCAAGTTGCACCATTGCACGGAGTGGGCACTGCAGCTAACTCACTGCATCCCTCACGGTCCTTTCCTCCAGGAGAGTGAGGGCTGGTGCTAAAGCTGGAGCCTGGGAAGTCTTGGGTTAGCACAGCCACAGGAAAGCAAGTGCAGGGAGCTCCTGTGAGCTCTGGGAGCCACAAGCTGCTGCAGAAACCTGTCACTCCTCTCAGTCTGATGTGGGTCTGAGTTGCCGCTTTGGAAGGCACTGTTTCAATAAGCCTCAGCATCTGGCCACGCTGTGTTGTGCCAGGATCTCACAGGCACCTGTAAAGCAGAATTGACAGCCACAACCCTGGTGCAGCTGTCCTGTTCTGCTGGCTACAGATGTGGCTGTTGTGGTTAGGTGATGCTGGCTGTTGCCGCAGGGATCTAAGGTCACTTCTCTTCCTGTCGCAGAGGCAGTGGCTGAGGCCCTGGCTCCGGGTGTGAAGCGGAAGCTGTTGGGCAAACCGGGCTTACGACTTCCACCCCTCCCTGAACAGTAGCTGCAGCGCATTGCCCAATTGAGCGCAGGGCTGTGGCAATGGATTTGCTGCAGTCTTCTGGGGAGCGTTAGCTCTGTGTGTGGTAACTAGTGTCACTGAATGCAGAGCCTCCGGGCTGGGCCCTGCCTGCTCTTGGCAAGCTCTGAAAGGGAAAGAGCCCATCCGCTTCTCCTTGATACATGTCTCCAGTCTAGACACTATGTCTAAGGCTCTTTACTCCACTGGGCAGCCCTGGCACTGGTCTCCAAGGCAGTTAGCTCTCCCAGGCCGCATCCCCTGTGGCCTGTTGTGCTGGATACTAATCTGAAAGTGAACTGGGCACCTAGTGCTGAACGTTACTAGCAGCTTTCAGCAGCTGATTACAGCCTTGTGTGCATTTGCCCTGTGAGCAAAGGGGCAACGGCACAGTCCCGTCATCCTGCTTTGTCCCACAGCCCAGGCTGGTGCTGATAGGCTACAATTAGCAGTGCCAGCCCCATCCCAAGGTGTTTGTTTATCACAGCGGTACCTCCAACACGCCTTGCTTTTGCATCAGAGTTAGCATGGTGGGGGCTTTCTGGGCGAGGGCTACATGGGTGATTCAGCATGAGGCTGGGTGAGGGGATGGCAAAGTAAATGTGCCCTCAGGGCTGCTCACCTCCTCCTTCCTTGGACCGCTGTGATCAGCCCTTAGGAACTTGCTGGCTCTGCTCTCTCCTAGGCTTATCCACGACTACCTGAGTGTGGCTCCCTTTGCTGACTACCTCGACAGCTTGTACTTCAATCGCTTCCTGCAGTGGAAATGGCTGGAACGGTAACGCTTCCCGGCATCGCTGGCAGACATGCACCCTCCTTGCATAGGCTGCCTGAGGGGTCCCTTGGGGTCCTTCCTGTGCTGGGTTCTGGCAGGAGCCAGGGGCCTGGCCTTTGTCTGCTCTTGCTCTTCTTGAGGGCCCTGGCACCATCAGCAGCCCCATCTTTGCTTGCCTTGCAGGGAAGCAAGGTCTGCTTGAGCAGGGGTTTTGGGGTGAGCCACAGTCTCTCAGGCCAGGGCATGGAGGTGGTTTGGGCTTCAGATCCTGCTCCCTTCCTGCTCCCATTTCACTTGTTTCCTTTACTTCACAGGCAGCCAGTGACCAAAAACACTTTCCGCCAATACCGTGTGCTGGGCAAGGGCGGTTTTGGGGAGGTGAGTGACCACCATTTCCTCTATTTTCGGGGTACCAGGCAGCCACAAGCTTCTCTTCAACTGGAGGCAGGTTCTGCTGGCTGGTTGGGTTGTGGGTTAGGGTGCTGGGCATTGCTGTGTGCTGGACATCAGAAACTGCCACTATCAGGCTTCTGTTTGTGGAATGGCTGCCTGTCTTCCCAGGCACCAGCCATGGAGTTACTGCAGGTGGCAGGGGCATCACAGCCCTCTGCTGCTTATCTGTGACATCCGGAGACATCACTGCTCCCTGTGTCCTTGCTTTGACAACAGGCTTCTTGCTAACCTCAGACTGAGGTGGGGACAGGGACATCTTTGGCTTCCTGTGCTTCTTCCTAAGAGCAGAACCTAGACCCCCACCCTGGAAGCAGCCGTGGAAGGGTGCTGAGCCTTGTCCTCCCTCCAGGTTTGTGCCTGCCAAGTACGTGCCACGGGGAAGATGTATGCCTGCAAGAAGCTGGAGAAGAAACGGATCAAAAAGCGGAAGGGAGAGGCCATGGCCCTGAATGAGAAACAGATCCTGGAAAAAGTGAACAGTAGGTTTGTAGTAAGTACATAGGAATTGCTCTCACTTTGCTGCAGTAGTTGATTCTTCCTCCAACCAGCTGGGCTGGCACCTCTTTGCTCCTCACCTGGTGTGGAGAGACAGGAGCAGACCCTGCCCATGGGTTAGGGTCCTGGTGGCTGCAGATCTCTCACAAGGCTGAGGCCTGGCAGGACCTCCTACTTCCTCTGTAAATGCCACCAAAGTCAGGCCCAAACACCCGTCTGGTCTCACAGGCACCTTTTTAGCTTCTGGGGCACAAGAAAACAGTGAGATCTATCTCTCCAGACAGCCAAGTGGGCGGAAGCCTATTCCTGAACTGTAGGGAGCTCTCCTTGTCTGCACTGAGGTGTGGACAACCTGAAACCTCCCATTGTGGAGGATTCACCAGATGCTGCCCCAGGGTTGCTGTTGGGTGCTGCTTGCCAATGAGGGGAGTAGTTCTGGATCAAGGAAACAGCGTCCTCCTTGTCTGAGGAAAGCTGGGGCTGTGCTGGGACTGATGGGTTTGCACAGTTTCCCCTCTGCTTCCTCTGCTGGCAAAGGCCCAGTCCTGCTGCCCATGAGTGGCTGCTTGGGTGTGACAAAGTGCCCATCAGAGTGTGGGCACCTCCCTCTTCCAGCTGTGTCTTCTAACAGCCTTTCTGCCCTGAATTGCAGGTGAGCTTAGCCTATGCATATGAAACTAAAGATGCTCTCTGCCTAGTGCTGACCCTCATGAATGGAGGGGACCTCAAGTTCCATATCTACCACATGGGAGAGGCTGGCTTCGAAGAGCCCCGGGCAGCTTTCTATGCTGCTGAAATCTGCTGTGGCCTCGAGGACTTACACCAGGAGAGGATAGTGTACAGGTGAGCGCTGCCTGGTCCCTGCTGGGAGACCTTGTATGGGCTGCAGAAGCAAGAAGCTGCTCTTAGTAGCCCAGCTGGGTCTGCCTGCTCAAGAAAATCGGCTCATGCTTGAAAGCAGCACAGAACTGAGTGAGAAAGGATCAGGAACAGAAAGCTGATCTCATGGGAGAAGAGGGAGAGCTTAGCTTGGCTTCCTCATGCTGGTAAATGATCACCAAGAACAGGATGTGATCATTCTGTGAATGCCTCAGGGCAGGCACTTGGGTGCTTAACTGCTGGGCAGTATTGACTCTAGAACAAAGGAGGGTAGGCTGCCCCGATATGGGCAGAATGGAGAACAAGCTGTAATGACTGTACTGACCAGGTTGTGTGATCCCATTAGGGATAGCATGGCTAAACACAGGCTGGAAAGTCCCTTCTAGTCCTGCCCTGTGCCTTGCCCTGAGGCAGGACAAGCAGAAGAAGCTGCTGCTCCTTCTCTCTTGCATAGGCTGCCCCATAGTGAGTTCTGCACCTGCAAAAAGGGAATTGCCCACATGCTCACCGCTTCCCTGTGGAGGACTGAAGGTTGTCCTGGCCTGCCTCTCTGTGCCCAGGAGGGGAGAGCTTGCTGGGCTAACTATGGGGCAGAGGGTGAGAGGAAGGTTGTCTGTGTGCCTGAGGGAGGGGCCCTGCATCCCTCTGCTGCTTACCTGTGACTTCTTGAGATGATGCCGTTGCTTGTGTCTTTTGCTTTGACAACAGGCTTCTTGCTAATCAAGTCCCTTCTTTCCTAGGGACCTGAAGCCAGAGAACATACTGCTGGATGACCATGGTGAGTGCAGGTTCAAGAAAAGCCCTGGACCCGAGTCCTTTTCTCTTTGTCTGCTTGTACCAGGGTTTCTGTGTGTTCTTGGCAGCTTCAAACATTGCCCCTTGACTTTGTCCTGTTAACTTGGCCCCTCCTCTGTGCAGGTCACATCCGTATCTCAGACCTGGGGCTAGCTGTGCATGTGCCAGAGGGCCAAACAATCAAGGGCCGGGTGGGGACAGTTGGCTACATGGGTAAGTGGCCCTAGTGTCATCAAAAAGTGGTCTCTGCACACAGGCTTTCCCTGCCCTCACCTGTCCCTCACCCCTTGTAGCTCCAGAGGTGGTGAAGAATGAGCGCTACACGTTCAGCCCAGATTGGTGGGCTCTGGGCTGCCTGGTGTACGAGATGATCGAGGGACAGTCCCCCTTCCAGCAGCGCAAGAAGAAGATCAAGCGGGAGGAGGTGGAGCGGTTGGTGAAGGAAGTGCAGGAGGAGTACTCAGAGAAGTTCTCGCCCTGTGCCCGCTCCCTCTGCACCATGGTACGAGTGGGCATCCCTGACCCTTTGCTTCTTTGCACGTAGCAGGAGAGCACAGAGGCTGCTCCCTGTAGAGGTGTAGTGGAGCCAGGTTCCCTTGTTTCTGATAAGGCAGCACAGAAGGGTCCAGAGTGCTTCAATTCCTCACTCCCCCAGTTATCTGGTGGGCCCATGTTGTCCCTAGAGTCACACTGCAGGAGCCCAGCTGAACTCAGGGCTGTTCCTGCCCAAAGCATCTTCCACCCAGGGCACTGATATGCTTTGTGTTGCAGCTCCTGTGCAAAGATCCTCTGGAGCGCCTGGGGTGCCGAGGAGCTGGGGCCAAGGAAGTGAAGGAACACCCTCTCTTCAAACACCTCAACTTCAAGAGGCTGGAAGCAGGCATGTTGGATCCGCCCTTCAAGCCAGATGTAAGTGCCTGTATATCCTGGCCTCTTCAGTCACTGGGAAGCAAGAGCCCTGGTGTGGTTTAATTGAGGAGATGGAGCACATCGCCTTTCCTTTTGTTTCTTGGAGCCTGTCAGAACAGGGGTCAAGCAAGCTTTGGGCTGCAGGGAGAGGGGGCCTGGGCTTGGCCATGAGCCACGGTTGTTTGTGGTGGTGGCATCATCGTGGAGCCTGGCATTAGAGCAATCTTTGTGCTGTTTAGCCTCAGGCCATCTATTGCAAGGATGTTCTGGACATTGAGCAGTTCTCCACGGTGAAAGGGGTGGAGCTGGAGCCCACAGACAATGACTTCTACCAGAAGTTTGCCACAGGAAGCGTGCCCATTCCTTGGCAGAATGAGGTAGGTTTGCAGGGCAGGTCTTTGCTCCTGCTTGTGCCCACCATGGCAGAGTGCAATGTCCTGCAGGGTTTGTGTCTGCCTTGCTGCTCACTGAGCTCTCAGTGTCAAATTGTTATGGTTATCTTTGCCCTCTTCCAGATGATCGAGACGGAGTGTTTTAAGGAGCTAAATGTCTTTAGCACAGATGGGACAGTGCCTCCAGACCTGGACTGGAAAGGGCAGCCTTCTCCACAGCCCAAAAAAGGGTTACTCCAGCGCTTATTCAGCAGACAGGTAAGAATCCCAGTGCTTCCTCCCCAGCAAGTCCTCTAGCAGCAGTGAGCCTGCTCCTGCCTGTGCCGGGTAGATATGCCAGGGAGGTGGGCACAAGAGGGCAGCAGGCAGTATCAGTGGCTGACCCAGACCCCAGGGCTCTCAGGCACCCATGCAAAGCTGCAGGGAGCACACTCTTCATGCTGGGGGGAGTCGAGGGAACTTGGGTGGCATGTGCTGGTTAAACGTGCTGGAGTCACACAGGCAGACGGATGTTGAAGGCGCTAGAATAACAAGTCTTCTCCCTTCCTATGTGCATAAAACATCCCTGAAGAAGGCCTTGCTCTTGGAATGGGCTGTCTGGGCTCTCCAGAGCAGTTCTGCAAGACCTTGAGCCAGGCAGAAAGAGCAGTTCTTTCGAGGGATGAGGAGAATGGAAACATCTTGCAGCTGCTGTAGGCTTGCTTGCCTGCCTGTTTCCTCTGCCCAGAACAGCCTTTGCCTTCTTTCTAGGATTGGCAAAGTCTGGGCTGCTGCCTCTCAACAGCTGCTTGCAGCTGTGGGACTCAAGCGTGGTTGGCTCTGGACCCACTCTCAGCCATCTGGTGCTGACTCCTGCATCCCTGCCAAGCTCTGAGTTGTGCTTCACTGTTCAGTGGGCTGCCCGAGCCAGAGCCAGCTGTGGACTGGGATACCCAGCCCTTTCCGAGGCGGGCAGGACCTGCTGGAAGATGGGCAG
>JANHGB010041366.1:2390-19200 GCA_026283785.1 Coracopsis vasa
CAATGGTTCTCTAAAGAACAGTAATAGTAACTCCTTGGTCTTTCCATTACTATGAATGCCAGTCAGTAAGTTAATAACCTCTGTGCGATGCTTCTTGCCTGTCTTGCAGATGGGGAGCCAGCATTCAGAGGAACAAGTGATTTACCTGCAGTGCAGAGCATAACTTGGGTCCTGTCACCAGAACCAAGTGGGAAGATTTAACGCCACTCAGGACTAAGATGTGTGGGCAGAAAGCAGGGGTTTTTGGGGACAGAAAACGGATGTATTTTTCTGTCTAGAATTCCCTTCAGAAGGAGGTAAATCCCATCAGAGTGCACAATGGGACCACCTGAGCATAGAGCTCTGGAAGGCCACAGGACAATCCCTTTGCCTGCCTCTTGCTGGGTGCCTGGCACTGCAGCCTCTGATGTCTGTATGGGTGGTTGGGAATGGGCTCCCAAAGCCTGACTTCCTGAGCAGCAGGGAGTGTAGAGGCTGTCAGGGATAATGCTGGAACACCAGGCTTTTGAAGGAAGATTGCCTGTCAGCTGCGGCAAAACAGGTCCATTTCTGCAAAGGATTCATTACTTTGCTGAAATCCAATGGAACAAGATGTTTCTCACATTGTCCTATTGGAGCTGCTCTCATCATTGCCTGGATTTTATCACCCAAGGGTGTTTCTTCTCTATGTGTCTTTGTCTCTTGCTTTTGGCTCCTATATGTGCTAAGGGGAGATGCTTCAGCATGTAACTGTTTTGTTCTGTCAGTTCTTTATCTCTTTTATTAGGTTGTTTCTGCATTGCTGGATTTTAGCACTCATTGATCATTGCTCAGTCATATCCCTCAGCTGCAGGAAACTAAATCCACACTATACTGAGACGGAAGGTTGTAATTGAAATGTACTGGCATAGCATTGACTTGTCTGGAAATTGTCATGTGCCTTGGTGACTGTGACTCTTGGAGAATGGCAGCAGTATAAGTGGTGTTAACCATGCACAGTATGGAGTCTTCTCTGTGATGCTGATGATAGATCATAGCTCTGCAGTGTTTCACACAGTCAGGAGGCTTGGGAATATTACTGTGACCATTTCTGTTCTTTTCTTCATAGAATCATAGCATGGTTTGAGTTGGAAGGGACCTTAAAGCTCCAGCCCCCTGCCACAGGCAGGGACACCTTCCACTAGACCAGGGTGCTTCAAGCCCCGTCCAACCTGGCCTTGAACACTGCCAGGGATGAGGCAGCCACAGCTTCTCTGGGCACCCTGTGCCAGGGCCTCAGCACCCTCACAGGGAAGAATTTCTGCCTAATGTCTCATCTCAGTCTCCCTAGATGACTAAGAGTAGTACATTGCTAGTCTCCAGGCTTAGTCTGAAGCCAAACAAATCAATGCAAGAGAACTGTCAGTGACAGCAACAGGTCTTTGAGTCCAGGTACAGTATGGAATGCTCCATATGGATACTTCTCTATATAGCTGAACTCAGGGTACTGGGGTAAGTTTCATTCAAGTCTAATGCTTCACATCCATCCAAAGAAAGTGTCACACGGAGCATCAGCAGCTGTGTACCATGTATTTTAATAAACTGTAGAACTAGCAGAAAAATAGTTTTGGATGTGTTTGTCCTCCTCCCCCCTAAAATTAAAAGAAAAAAGTCAAATTAAACCCAAAATAATGCCAACCCCAAAACAGGAGAAAAATCCTGCCCCAGAGCAAAGCTGACACACAATACAGAGTTGGAAAACAAAGGTCTTTGAGACATTCTTGGGTAAAGAAATGTTTGTAAAACACAAGGCAGTGAATAATAAAATGCTTATTGTTTTGATCAGCTTCTCTCTCTGTATATATGTATATAGAGATACATATATATTTATGCTGATACACCCTTGGTGGGATGAAATAGTACATCTGTAAGACAAAAAAGACATAAATAAAAGGTTGATTGTGGGGAAGAAAATAATTGTATCATTTCAGTCAGTGGAGTAAGGACAGGGCTCGGTTTCCTTACAGTGTACCATTGCGCTGCTTATCGAGGGACAGCCTTGTCTCTCCATGGCTATGGTGTGTCCCTGGTCCACGGATGAGCTGTGAGCTTGTGATCTGAGTGGTCTCCTTCACTGCTCCATGTGCAGGACCCCGGAAATGTATGAAGCGTTCCTTCCCCTGGTTAATTCCCATGCTTTACTGTGATTTGTAATGTATTAGTGTTTCAGTTTGCACTCCCCTCCCTCCCCACCCCCCCCCAGGTTTCTTGCACTGGCTCCTATGCAGGTCTCCACGGTAAGACGGAGCAACCCAGGTGAGCAATAGGCCACAGGAATGTGCCGTTATCACGATATGACCGGATGGAGGAACTCGTTTTACAATGGATCTCATGCTACTTCGACTTCACCCTCAGTCTGCGGAGCCAAGTCATGCAGCAACCTCAGCTGTTCTGCACTGGGTGGGCCTGTGGGTCACATCTTAATCCAAAAACAAGGAAAGGAAAGAAAAGAATACTTTTTTTTATTCCCTTTTCTCCTTCCATGGAAACCTACCCACACCAGAAGAGTAGGCAATGCCATTCTACGCTGAGGTCTCTGCTTCACTCTTAGGCAAGTAAGTCCTGTGCTCAAAACAAAAGAGAACATATTCTTCCTCCTGTTGTTACATTGCCAGCCACCGTCCAGGCTTTCCCAGCTCTCAGTGCAGTGCTTAACAAGCAAACTAAGCACAAGCTCATGCTGGCTGCAAAGTTCAGGTCCCCATAAAGGTATTGAGAGAACAGCTCAGTTTGCCGGCTGCTTGTAAACACCGTATTGCAAAGGAGGAAAAGGCAAACACCCCTCTCCACACCTCCCCCAACTTCCTTTTCCTTTTTCCTTTTTTGCTTTCTTTTCCTTTTCTTTCTTTCTTTCTCTCTTTCCTTCTGTTTTCTCTTGTACAGGGGGGTCATGAAGAGAAGCAAGACTTGTGCATCACAGACTGCGGAACTATCCCCCCAGCCAGCTTCCCACCCTACAATAATGCACAAGCCCACGTTATCCTGTACCTGCCCCCAGAAGGTGTTTGTCTCTTCATCTTTGTGGAAAGTCATGCAGTCTGATCTGCTGGGGGGAGGGTTCTGCAGTGCAGGTGCCGGGTGGCTGCTTCTCCCCCTTTCCTGAGGCTCATAAATGATTGTTTTTGGACAAATAGGCAATAAGAGCCACGGCCACCCCAACGTAGATGCCAGTTCCGATTGTGATGGACAGGACAGCCAGGAAGAGCGCTCGCCGGGAGCTGGAGCTTGCATGGTGGAAGTCCCCCTTGGCTACTGCTTTGTTTGTCTGCAACAACACAACAACAACAATGCAATGTATTTACTTGTTTCCCCTAAAAATGAAGATGTGATGCTTATTTCTTGGCTGAAACATGGTCCTGGGATATGACAGTGAACTGGTTGGAGATCAGGTACTTTTTCAGTTGAATGAGGTTATTTGCACAGTTAGGATGATTACTGAACCAATGGCATCTCAAGTGGTACTTTTAAGTGCCTTTAAGCTTAAACATACCCTAGGATTTAATACCATGCATCATGATGACTCCTGAGATGGCTCAGCCTCCCACGAGAATGTGAACATATGGGCTGTGCGCCAAGGATCTGCCATGTCGCTTCCAGACACAGCTACATTCCTCTTCTGGTGAGGCACTGGAATGGGTTGTCCAGGGAAGCTGTGAATGCTCCATCCCTGGCAGTGTTCAAGGCCAGGTTGTACAGAGCCTTGGGTGACATGGTTTAGTGTGAGGTGTCCCTGCCCATGGCAGGGGGGTCGGAACTGGATGATCTTCAGGTCCTTTCCAACTCAAACTATTCTATGACTCTATGGTTTCTAAGTGTGCTGTTGACTCCATGACTCCACTGGACTCGGGGGCTCCCTGCATCTTCCCAAGTGCCACATGTTCAGCGTGCATTTGCCTTCGCTTTGAGGTCTGTGACAAAGAGCAGTGCTTCACACGCCTCCTCTGAGACGTTCTGCTCTCTGCTCTGCAGCGAGCAGCAGGACGTGCAGGCAGAGACGGGCTTTGCTTTGCCAAGTTTGGAGTCATTTCCTCCTCCCGAGTGCTTGGGGCTGTCTGGAGCAGAGGTTGCACTTGAGGCTCATGTGTAGCCCTCAGCAAACTCTTCATAAACAGGAAAGAGCCCCGGGGAGGCCGACAAGACAGAAATCAGCCCTGCTCTGATCCTTTGTTCTTCTCCTCCCCTTTTGTCTTAAACCTAACAAGGCGTCACTTGATTTGTTGCACTGAGGGCTGCCAGATGGGAGGAAAGCTCCTTCCTTCCCGAGCGCGTGGCAGCCCTCAGTGAGGACACGGCTCCCTCAGCTATGGCCAGACCCTGCTTCCAGCTGGGGAAATAAATGCCACCTACTGACCCGCTCCTGCAGCGGACACACAGCATTACTGTGTGTGATGGGGAAAGGAGGCACAATCACAGCCGCTGCCTGGAAGAGAGCTTCAGGGTACAGTGGTGGTACCACAATGCTTAAGACCTTACCGCAATGGTAGTAGAAATTAAGGGTGGAGGGTCCTAAAGATGCTAGCAAAGGTTCAAGGACTTTGGGCTCCGTGGCTGGGGCATGTTCTCTTTACGAAGCTTTCCAGCCTGGAAGAGCAGAGGCAACCTGACCAGGGGATGTTATCTCAGCCCTGTGTCACTTTCTGTTTCATTTCCTTCTGTAATGTCACTGCTGTGAAGGGGAGGGAAACCTTTTGTTTGTCAAATGTTCTCTCCAGGTTTTCACTGGAGCCTCCTGCCATGTGTGCTGGCAGCATCCCGAGTGCCAGAAGGCAGCTGGGAAATCCCACCTTGTGCTAACGAGGCTTGTCCTGCTCTAAGGGGGCAAGAAGCTGGGGGCTCTATGGCAGAAAGCAGTGCTCTCAAAGCAGATCTATTCAAAACCAAAGCAAAAAGTGTTGGTCCTCTTCTGCAGGATCTATTCCTGCCCCTTCAAGATTTAATGGGCCACTGAAAATATGAATGAAGAAGGAAATGAGTGGTGAAATGCAGAGTTTGTCCTGGAGACAGGAGGCATGGTCTAGTGATAAGGAGATCCAACTGGAGCAAGAAGTAGGATCCAGGTCTCATTTCTCTCCACTTGGCATCTCTCTAGCCCCATGTGTGGCTACTTAGACCAACTTCAACAGGACATGCCTTGACCCAGCAGTGCTGTACCCCTGTGTTTAAGACACCTTCCAAGCATGGTGGTGATTTGAGTCTTTTCCAGGTGGAGGAGGAACTCCTGCTTCTCCTGTCCCAGGTGAGCTGTCACAGGTACAGTGAGCAGTACCACACAATGCAGCTTCTAGCAGCTGCTTTCAGGTTCTATAATGCCTCAGCTGACTTTCTGCAACTCATCTCCATCACTTGCGGCTGTACCCACAGGGGATCCTGACTCCTCTTTGGCAGCAATGGTACCACTGAAACCATCGTGGGGGCTTCCTTTCAAGACTCCTTCCTTTCACCCCTCCCCAAGACCCCACAGGGATGTGTGAGGGTTTGGATCCATGACACGTCTGCAAGTCACTTGGCTGCAGAAAGCCACATCATGAGGTTGTTACACACCGTGTGAGCCTCAGTGGGGGTGAGGTGGTTAATGACTAACTTGTAAAACTGCTCCGTGAATGGGTGAACAGAGTAGGTGTTTTCAGAAACAGCTGAGCCAGTTTCCCCTGTCAGGATGGGCTTGGGTGCTGGCCAGCTTTCCTGTCACACTCTCTGTTTGCAAAGCTTTGGGGGGTTGAGTTTTGGTTTCTGAGACCTGTCAGGCACAACTGAAACTCGAAAGTGCCATTGCCTGGTTTTGCAGCACTCTATAAGGGTCCTTTAGTACTCTGTGAGATGCTGAAGTAAAATATCTACTGCCAAGAAGCTCCAAGCTGTGACTTACACATTGATTATACCAGGAGGAGAAGCTCAAATCCACTTGGATGATGTTCATCATACCAAGAGCTCCAGGGTCCATACATAATGTCTGGAAAGCTGGGCTTGGGTATGGTTAGGAGCTACGACCTCAACCATTTTGGCATCCTAGCTCTTCATGTCCTACATCATAAATTTCCCAGTGTCTTTAGCTCTTTGTATTTCTAGAAAGGACTGTCCACCTAATATGAATTTGTTCAGCTGTCAAGAAAATATCTGGCAGTTCAGGTCCCTGCCTCTTATGGCAACGTGTGGCCCAGACCTGGAGAAAGCTCTTTTTGATCCAAGATGCAGACTTTCACTGGTCTCATTACCTGCAAACAGTAACAGGCAACTCAGATTTTGTGCAGCTTGGCCCATGCAACCAAGTCCTGTCCACTGCTTTTGGTGCCCAGCCCTTCTCCTCCGGGCTGTTGAACGTGCCACATCCACTGACACTGATATGTCTGGAGAGAGCAGAGACTTGTAGAGTGATTTGTTCCCTTTCAAAACTGGAAATAGAGAGTCCACCCACTGATACTATTTAAAAGTAAATAGTAACGGCACTAAATTGGAATCCCTGCTGCTCCTGATGCCACTCAAAGACTATGTGGTTGTTACAGTCCCATCACGGGGCCTGAGGTGTGAAAGATGCAGCTCGTTTTGAACCGTTTTCCATTTATTCTCATCTCACCCAAGCATCCATGAATCAGAGATCTGCCTCTTGCTTTCTGTCCTTCTCTCAATCTACATCTGAAGACTGAAATGGGAGGTTCTGGTAGACCTTGTCACATATGTGTAACTTGGCCATCACAGAATGAAGTTCCTAAATAGCCTCAAGCTGCTAATGTGTTCTCTGCACATGTTATGGGTGGTGATTGGGTGTGCTGGTATAAATTGTGCATAGGAACCTAAGCTAGGGCTAGAGGAAATTACAAGTGCAGGATGAGCAGCCTGTTTCTGGTGTCATTGCATCTGGGGACCCATCTCTCCATCAGCTGAAGAGTTGGTGCAGTCACTTGGCACATAAATGCCACTCCAGGTCTCTGATCAGCATTGCCCTCCACGTTACCTCTTGTAGTTTTACTATTGAGAAAAATTGATCAGGGCTGCCTAAAATTTCCAGCATTTGGGGGTGTGCAATGGACACCCCTAAATTCTCTTCCCTTTTCTGACAAATCCCATCTCTCTCTTTTCCAAAGCTACTGAGATGGAATTTTCAGCCATTCACAATTCACTTCAGTCCTTTTCCTATGTGACCCTGCCCATGGCAGGGAGGTTGGAACTAGATGTTCTCTAAGGTCCCTTCCAACCCAAACCATTCTGTGATTCTATGTATGACTAGGATGATCTATCCCCCATACCTTAATCTGTGTTTATTGACACTGACTTTTAACTGTGGTTTCATTGCCTGATTACTCAGTGTCACGAGATCATCTTACAATTACTCACATTCAGGTTTAAATCCTGGTTAACTTTTAGTACTTGAGTGTTGGTCATTTCATTGCTCATCCCCTTTCCAGATCACTATGATTGCACTTAACAGCTGAAATTGCAGCACAAGTTACAAGGTGTTGGGGGTATTTCCAGAGATTCTTCTTCTATTCCATGTGTCAGAATGTGCATATATACAATTATATGCACACACATATATACCCACACATATGTATGTGTGTACATGTATCATTATTTACACCTACTTTTTCTATGTTTTGATATGAATTATGATAATCCATGACAATAATTTCTTTAGAGCTTTTATCAGATGTCAATGCTTTTTGAAATCCATGTGCAGGAACCAACCAAACAGCTCTTGCCCTCATGTCTGGTGGTCCTTCAAAACTATCTAATAGATTTTTGAGGAATGACTTACCTCTATGAAAGCTATGATGACTTCCATTGATTGATCCATTGATCTATCTATCTACAGAATCATAGACACACTGGTTGAAAGGGACATCCAGAGGTCTCTAATCCAACCCCCCTCAAAGGAGGGCTGTTGCTAAGGCCAGTTCAGTCTTTGCCTGCTCAGCTCTTGTAAACCTCCAAGGATGGAGTTTCTACTTCCTCTCCAGGTACAGGTCCAAAAGCTGCCAGTATGAGCCTTTTGAGCTGCAACTCAGGAACCTCTTCTGCTACCCTGGTCCTTTGCTCTACCGCTATCAAGAAGAGTTTGGTTCTTTATTTATTGCTCTTCTTCCAGTAGTCTGAGTCTGGGGACTCTCCATTCTTGAAGATACTTAAAACTGGAGCAGACACCTCCGAAGGTGACCCTATTTTGAGCAGGAGTTGGAGTAGTGGTCTCCAGAGGTCTCTTCCAACCTAAATTATTCCATGATTTTGCAATTAGGCTGGACTCTAATAGTAGGTTTCTCCTCAAGGGACATCAGACCAAAGTGATGTATTAGGAGGTGTCATCTACTAAAGCACAATTCTGGCATCCCAGGTATTGTTTGGAAGTTGTCCAGGCAGGTATTCTTGAGAATCCTTGGCATTTTGGAGCAGTGAGAACAAAACAGAACAAGAAGTTTTCATGCATTTAGTCTATTTGTTCAGTTGGTGTCTCTGGGATGTGCCTGTCTTGAGAAAGGGGCTATGAATTGATACTCTGCCACTCTCTTATCTTGGGTTGTCAGCTCATTCTTGGATCCAGTGCTTGTTGTAACAAAATAGTGACTGCAAAACAAAGCTCGTGTCAGCCCTTAACAGCAGAGCATTCTCTTGAAGATAAAGAGCTGGAAGGCAGCATGGTAGGAGCAGTGAATCCTATCAGAGCCAGCAGCAAAACCCTTAAATGTTGAAATAATTCAGCATCTACTCAGAGCAAGAACTATCCGTATGGAAGACACTAATCCGCCGGACTTCAAGGCTGGAAGAGATTATGATGATCTTTCAGTCAGACCTCCTACATGTTTCAGACCATCAGATAATATTTTGCATCAAGCTCATAGCTCCTAAATGGAAGGCATCCACTCTTGAATGAAGCACTGAAGGATCCTGTTTTGGGAAGATCGTGGTAAGGTTATCCTCACAGCTGGGAAAAATACTGTCAATTTCAGTGCTTTATTCCAGCTTTCACCCACTGGGATTTGTGAGGTTGGATTTTTTCTGGATTAAACATTCTTGTATTGTCAGGGGAAATTCAGCTTCCAAGAACAATTTTGACCAAAATCCTTGCCTTTTTCAATACCTTCAGTCAGAAACAGAAGAACTATTTCTGGCTGTAGACATTGCAGATAACCTTGACCTCAGCTTGTTTCTGCTAACAGTGATCCTCTGTAAAACAGAGATAGTCCTACTTCCCTCCCTCTCACAGGTGTTCGCTAGAAGGAAAAAGAGACCATCAACCTTTCTCAAATGCTACAGTGGGAGCAAATATTAAGTCAGCCAGAGATCAGGGGCTGGATATTGCATTCCAAACTATGGTTTAGTGCATTCTTATCTACTGGAAGCCAAGTCCTTTATATTACTAGAAGGTATGGGCTGCATTTTCATATATGGATGTTGGTGTTCTAAATCGAATGATATAATCTGAAAACATTTGTGTACAGTAATAACTGGACACACATAATTTTTTCACTTGTAAGAGACCTTAGGCTAAGGCAATGGAGACCTTGTTAAGAGTATTTCTCACAGGAAAAAAATTATAAAGATGCAGAACCAGAAGCTGGTCTATTTGAGTCAGTTCATCTGTTTACTCTAGATGGGGCTTTTACTTGTAATGGAGCCAGTCATCTCAGCTATCAACCACGCCATTTACAGTCAAAGGCTAGACCAAAATAGCTCCCCGGTCCTTCTGATTTTCTATTTTGGTCAATGATCTACTTAAATGCTGACTATGTCCCATTTAGGACACTCAGATCAATCTAATTGGCTAAGCATCAGTTAGCTGCACAGTGGTGGAGGAGTGGATCACCTCCCTATATTTAAATAAATGTATACGTCATGTCCTTGTGGTGGATGGCTATGGGCAGACTTGGCATGGCCAACTGCAGAGTCATGGCTGAGGACTGAGGCAGATTCTTCACTTCAGTACAAGGCTGGTATCTCCTACACTGTTGCTCTGTGGTGCTTCAGATGTGAAGTGCTATGTAGGGATGAGTTAAGAATGTAGATGCTCTCCCTCCATTGCTTCCCATGCTGTGGTGAGCTTGTCTGCTGAGAGGTCACCAGAGATGGATTCAGCTTTCCTGGTGATGGGGAATGACTCAGTAGTGTGGGATTGCTCTCAGCTACATGTCAGGGAGCTGGTGTTTGCTCTTAACTCAGCCATGACTGTCTCCTATAGGTCTGAGGAGGCTCTCCCTGTTTTACTTTGTTTTCTATTACTCATAAGTGATGTAGGTGGCTTTATTTACCTAGTGCCCCAAACACATACGGTGTTGAGTTGGTATTTGGGCTTGAGTAACAGCCCAGAAATTCATCCACACTTTCATATACAGGGACTGAAAGGCTAATGCATTTGCCTGCCACTGGTACCCTATTGACTAGTTGGACTTGTCAATAGTCCAGAGCCATCTCCAAGTCTGTATGACAGAAATAATCTATCCCCTGTGACAAAACCAGATATTGAATCTGAAATCCAAGCCTTCTTCCAGATTATTCTGGAGTGAAGGCTTCAGTCATGTGCCTTGTGTAGCTCCTCTAGATCATTTGCAGGTTCACAAGAGTGGTTCAGCATTAATCTGCCAAGTAGAAATGCAGACGTGGTTGTTTCCAGCTATCAGAGTGATAACTCTGCACACTTGCCTGTGTAGTGCCAAAGAGTCACCTTCCAGTGTTCAAATCCTAAATGCCGTGCAGGAATAGATGTTTAAAGTTCTTTTCCCTCCCCTCCACAGTCTTCCCCTCGTTACTGTCACTAAAGAAAAACAAATTAAACAGTCAATTTCATCTCTTATCTAAGTTTTAATGTAACCAGCTAAAACAGATGAGTCTTGGGATAGAGTAATCCATGGGGAAAGGATTAAGCCATATGTGTGTCTGGGAGCTGTTGAGCACATCAGGGGGACTGCGCTCAGTGGCACTGGGTGCTCACAGCCTTGGCTTTGTTTAGAGAGCACGTACAGTTCATATGGGATTACTTAAACCCGGCATCATAGGACCAGACACTAGAAAGTCCTGGTAGTTGGGCCACAGCTTCCAGATCAGGCCATAAGTGGCCATGGGAAAGCCAACAAACTGTTTAATGTTGTTATGTATTACTTTAATTAAACACTAGGAAACCCAAGTCATAGCCCAGGTCTCTCCTGGGGCAGTAATTACAAAAGCTGGTTTGGCAGGGTCAGATGTAGCTTGAACTGTTGTTGCTGTTTTCTTATTTTTCCTTTTCTTTTTTCTTTTCTAACATTTTCTTCCCAGTGGGAAAGGTTTTGTAAAATATAATTTCCTTTCAGAAATTTGTGAAAACAGAAAGGCCTTGCGTTTTCCCACCCACCCACCTTGGATTTCATTCAGAAACGGTGCGATCATGGCAATAGTTTGGCTTTGACAAATAGGAAACTTTTGGATGTCAGTGGAACATAGGTGTGTTTTGTCTCTTCCTTCTGCTGAGGATATGCCCTGTGTTCTTTTGCTAAAGGTGGTGTTCCTGTTTTGGGCTTTTGTGGTATCCTATTAGCAATATACCACAGAATGTTTCAACTGACAGTGTTAGGCGGTATGCAAATATATATCTTTCTCAAAAGCTCTGCTTCTAATACATGACAAAAGAAATACATTAAATGGATAATAACAACCAATCCATGCAGTGTGCAAACTAAACCCCAGGTGCTTCCTTTACAGCAGTAACTTGCCTGGTGTTACCCTACATGTGATTCCAACAGCATTTATGCTGTTGAAAAGGAATGGAAGTTTTGGTTTTACTTGATTACATGATACAGGGAAAACTCATGTGGCATCACTGGTATGAATTTAACAGCATGAGCTCAGTTGATGGCATGTTACATTGCTCTTTACTGACCTGTTGTGCAGCTGAGGACACAGGAGCTCTGAGCAGGCATTTCCTCCATCTCTCCTCTCTCAGAGAAAGGAAAAGCATTTGCCAAGGTGATGTGCTCTCAGAAAGCCTGTGTTTGTGACATTAGCCTCTTTGGGAACAGCTTTGATTCAAATGCAACCCTTATTTTTAGTGGAGGAAGCACACTGCCCTGTATTACATGAGAGTCGGACAGCGTGCAGACCCTTATTCTTCCTTGGGACTCTGGGTGCATCACACCAGCATCCTTATTGCGTTTCACATTGCATGCATTTTATAGCACGTATCCTTTCATACAGTGGTGGCTGGGCTCCCTTGGCTGCCCCTGAGGTCATGGGATGTTCTGGACGGATGGGTGGTCACCAGGTGAACAGGCTGCTAATAAATAAATAACTAAGTGCCTGGTGGGTGTATCAGGTTTAGGTCTCCTTGTGCGACAGGGGAGAGCAGGGCAAGCAGAATGGACGGGAACAGATTGCATTTAAATTTAGCAGCAGTGTTGTGGTTGGAAAAGACTGATGAGAACTTGGCACCTAACCCCGCACCTCACACTGCTCCCCCCAGTAGGGCTGTTGGCTTCCAAAGAGAGCACTGCTGGTGCCTAGCCTGGGCAAGCAGCCTTTAAATAGCCTATTCCCTTCTGTGGACTGTTTTGCTGAGCCATTCTGGTTTCTTGACGTCCACAACAGCCTTTATGTGCCAGTGCTCCAGCTTAAGGAGGGGTCTCAGTCCCACACTGAGAACTGGCGGACTGTGAACTGGTGTGAACCTCCCTGTCAGTCCCTGTCCAGCATCCTTGTAGGCCCCTTTAGATACGGGAAGGCTGCTCTGAGCATCATGAACACCAGTAATGTCTTGCTTTCTAGTTGCGTCTTGATCCTCTGACTTTCCACCATGAAGATGCCACCACTGTTCCTGTCACCGCCTTCTGTTGCTGTGAACCTGCTGAACATGGCTGGCGTCCCCATCGCTGGGGCCAGGACAGGGATATCCACTTTGTGTAGCCCTACAGAAAACACTTGCTGGCTCCAGTGGAAGCAAGCAATGGATTTCCTTGGGGAGGAGCACTGCAGACCCTGTCTGCTCATCATGGCTCTTTTCAATGCTGCTGCCTGCTTTATTATGGGTGCAGAGTTAATGACCCCTTAAATGAATATTTACAGCTGCCTTTTTTATCTTAATTTTAAGATGTCTTCAGAAAGTGGAGTGCCCCTGTTTTGTGAAGTAATAAAACTGCCTTTTCCCCCCTGCCCTTCCAGTTTACATCCACCAGACTCAACATTTCTTTTCTACTCCTGGGATTCAATTGAGAAGTGTGTTAAGCACCCTGAAGAAGGAAACCTCACTCAGTGTCCATGCTGCTTTGCTCAGGTTAGCAAGGTTTGTGATAGAGATGGACGTCAGATGCTCTTTCTGCTGCAGGTATATTTGGACCCTCCTCCAGCGATGGAAGGAGGAAGCTTGGTCTCTCCTTTCTGTGCTAAGGTGAAATCAAAACTGTGCACTAAAAAAATCCAGAGGAGCTTCTGGACAGAAGTTTTCAGAAGCTTAATGCTGAAAATGTTTTAGGCCAGCATCTTTCTGCACACTGCAATGGCCAGGAACTGTGTCCCCACTGAGGCTGTAGGACCGAACACCAGTAAACAGTGTATTATAGGGGTAGGGGGCAGCCGAGGATGTTGCTACACTCACATTTTAAGACCCTTTTCCCTATTCCTCCCTGCACAAAAGATTAGCCCAGAGAACAACTCTGTCAAAACACAGTCCTTGACAAATGAAAGCCTCCTACACTGAGATTAGGAGGAACTTTCTGGTTGTGGGATCATTTAGACAAAGATCTATGAGATTCCACTCCTGCCCTGGCCATTACCGCAGCTCCAATCCCAGTCCTGCAATGTGCAGCCATGACAGGAGCAGCTCGTGACTCCTGTTGGCCATGGAACTCAGAGCCCATAGAGGCAAAATGTGAGGATGGAGCTCCAGAGATAACTTCACCTTGCGTGGTGGCTCTGATGAACATAAGGTAGACAAAGCTGCTGGAGCATCCTTGTGCCATGCATCTGCTGAGGAGCAGCATCGCAGTGCCGTGGCATGATGAGGAACAGCATTGAGAGCTGTTGGCCACCAAGAAGGAGACAAAGAAAAGGTGACCATCTTCCTGAAATGGAGCATGTCACAACTGTCTGGTAAAGTGATGGGGTGTGTGTGTATGGAATGAAAGCTATGGAAAATAATGGCATAATTGGCTGGCTGGCAGGCTAAAACTGCAGCAGAGGCTGTGATTATACTTGTCACTATCTGTTAACCTTCAAAACAGGTGTTATGTGTTTGAAGTGCCAGCACGGAGCTGAGGCTGCAATCTGTGTGTGTGCAGTGATAGGAGCAGGAGCTGGGGGAAGAGCCTGAGTGCTTGCCAGATGGGCACAGGCATAGAAAAGGGATGGTCCTGGGCAATCAGTGTGTGTGACACAAATAGATTTGGCTGGCGTTGAAAGGGGGAGCACCTCCGTGCACTGCTGGGACTGAGCAGGACATGTCCTCAGCTGATGGCAGGCAGTGAGGACCCCAGGGAAGGGGCTTCTCTTTTGTCGCCTGATTTAACTGTTGAAAAGATCCAGGTTTATTAAAGTTCTCAGGTTACTGGCATTCAGCTGGAGGAGCATTGAGTCCTGCCGAGATCCCAAATTTTTACTTGGTTTTAGGAATTAGGACTATAATGGTTTGTTGCACTCTTGGTCCGGCTCAGTGTCTGACTATACTGTATTCGGGTTTTGTTTCTTTCTTACAAATGCCATAAACCCTTACAATTTGGTTAGTTCTCTTTATTTGGGGGAGAGTGTGGGTATTTAGAATGCAGCATTTCAGTGAAAAAAAAAAACCTTGCTTTTTTCTTTCAGGGAATATTTCCATTATGAAACATTGTGATGACAAGTGTCTTGGGATCTTGCAAGGTTGTATTGTTAAGTAAGTCAACAAGCGATGTAATGTTTGGCATATGTGGAAGGTGAGTGAATGATATTCAAGTGGGAAGATTTGAAGAATACCTAAAGAATCTGAAATACAAGGCTTTGAAGAAAAATATCAAGGGTGAAGATCAGAAGTAAGGTCTAATAACTGACACTTGGCCTGACTTGCAAAGCAAAACCACTGTCAAGGCAAAAAAATCTCAGCTTTTCTAAACTAAATGTAATTAGCTTTAAAATCCAAACTCAAAGTGAGATGAAAATGTGCTTACACCATAGTTTGAACATGATAATCTTGCATCTGAGTTCCACTGTGAGATTCCTTTTATGGAATCCATAAATCAAACTGATTGCTATTTTAAAATTAGTATACACCTGTATCGTGCCCTTGTCCCAGATGGGAACAACAGAGAGACACGTCTCATCCGGACGTGACAGCCATCAAGCAGAAATAGCTGGTTGTTGACGTGCTAACAGGTTTTCTCTAGTTGTTGATGAAACTCCAGAGTTGGTGTTTCTCCCCCTCCCCAGTATTTATTAAAGAGATACTAGTTTGGGTGTGAATTCGGCAGGTGTGGAAAATGTGTTTCTATCATCAGGTTGGTGCTGCAGGGCATTGTCTTGGTTTGGGGTCTCTATATTATATTCAGGAATGTTGCAAATCATGATGCGATAACTGAGTACCCATAAACAACCTCTTAGCAGTATATCTTGGTTATCAGAGATGTGATGCAAATGTGTCTTCATACCTCAGGCATTCTCACACCATGCACCTCCCATCCTGTTCCTGCAAACAGGGAAGTTCTTATTGAAGGTGACGGCTTAGGGAGATCTAAGCAAAATTGCTTGTCATTTCTCAGCTCTCTGCTGTTAGACAGAGATGGCTCCAGCTTGGCTGTCTAGGGACGACGATCTTGGTGCAAGGGATTTGCATCCCCTGCAAGCCTGGCTCAGATGTAGTGTTATTTCCCAGCTGGAGCTGGATGGGCATACACAGCTCCTGGGAGAACGCTGTCATTTTCCTTCCTTAGAAAGAGTCAACAGGCACATCCAGAAGTGAGGAAGAATAAACTCTCAAAGAGAACAAAAAGAAGAGAGAAATCAATCAAAAGCTTTGGTTTGTACTTACTCTTGAAGACAGGCATGGTGTTTGCAAAAATATGGGGGTAGCTGCACCCTTCAGACACTAAGAGGAGAGATCTGTGAAGCAGAGAAGTTTCCACAGTGTTGAGGAACAATCAGGTCTTTGAAAGAACATTTGCTTTAGAGGAGTAAGCAATGCCTTCTGTATGGTCCTGAGGAGACATTTTATTACAGAGAGAAACTTATATTGAAATAAGAATTATATTGGAAAAGAGCTCTGTTTTCCTGCTGCAAAGCATTGGATCAATTCCTCTGCAAAATTAAATACTAAAGGGTTTTTAGTGGGATGTAACCTGCTGATCAAAGTGGGTGTCTTCCTCAGGCAAATAGCTGTCTGTATCTCACTGCATTGACAACATTCCCACTGACCCCATCAGGAATTTGGACACCTCGCTATGCTCCTATAGCCCAACCTAGGATTTCAGTCCCACCCCTCAAATCACAGACAATGTTGAAGCAGGTCTGATGGTTTGAGGATTGATTTTCATCTCCGTATGGTAAAAGGGCTGTTGGAAAACACAGAAATAACTCTACAAAGCAATCAGCATCATGAACCCCAGTCATTCCCTGAACTCGGTAACCTGCCGTTGTGTGCTCCAGACACAAAGTGGTGAGCATGTGCTGGGCATATTTCAGAAAGTTTGAGACAAAAAGGGAATTTATCTCTTCACCCCAAGGGATTTGATGTGCCTTATTTGAGCAAAGAAATGACAGGGTTCTAAGAGAAAGTGTTTCAGTTATATACAGAGACCGTGCTTCATGCCTGTGCCTGACTTGGGCAGAAAATAGATGGAGTTGGCTGTTTCTCTTCTACTTCGTTCACAAATACTTT
>JANHGB010041367.1:0-42830 GCA_026283785.1 Coracopsis vasa
TATAACCAAAGAACCAGCAACAGATGCCTGCTGCTCATCTTGCCTCTTGTACTCTTCAGCATCTTTAAGGCTTTGCAGAGCTTCTCTGGTCTGACCTTCCAGCTGGTACAGGTATGCCTGCAGCCCCAAAAGTGCTGCCTGGTTTTGGTGGGGTGTGTACTTGATTTCAACAGCCACTTTCTGCAGGACATGGCTAATGTCAATATGGCCTGCTATACTCAAATGCCAGGTGAAATGGCATTGAAGAGCATCCAACTTTTCCTTCAGCTCTTCCTTGCTGCAGAAAGGGAAACGTGAGTTAGGAATAGGCAGCATGTGGTGTCCTGTGGTACCCACACAGAGCACAAAGGAGCTCCTAGCTCTACTTGAAGCAAAAAGGAGGGAGAGGTGGAGGATGGGGCTCTCCCCACTCAAGCTACTAAAAATCCTGTAAATCTTTGTTCCAATCAACCCATTTTCAGGGAGCCATCTGGGAGGCTTCCTGGTTTCTTGTTCTCCAGTGCCTGAAGCCAGGGCTGCTGCTCTTACCCAATACAAAGGCCCTAAGATGGACTTCAAGAAACAGGAAGAGTAGAGCCAGCCAAAACCACACAATGAAAACTTCTCTGCTCCCTATGAGGAAGAAAGAAATGGGGGCTGTGCCTTCATGTGAGTGATGCATCAAGAGATGGCTCAGCAGGGAGAGTCCAACAAAGAGCCATGAAGATGTTGACTAGAGCATCTCTCATCTGAGGAAAGGCTGGAAGAGCTGGGACTCCAGCCTAGAGAAGAGAAGGCTCAGAGGCATCTTAGAAACATACATAAAAACCTGAAGGGAAGGTGCAAAGAAGGCAGAGCCAGGCTTTTTATCAGTGGTGCCCAGTGTTTGGGACAAGAAGCAGTGGGCACAAACTGAAACTCAGGAAGCTTTACCGGGAACCTCTTTGTCTTTTAGTTGTGAGAATGATAGGGTGCCAGCACAGCTCGCCCCAGAGGTGTGGTGGGGTCTCCATCCTTGGGGATATTGAAAAGCTGTTTGGATGTGGTTGTGGCAACCTGCTCTAGGTGACCCTGCTTGAGCAGAGGCTTGGTCAAGGTGTAACCTCCAGAGGTCTCTTCCATCCTTAACCATCCTGTGCTTCTGAACAAGGACCTTTTGCAGAGCATAGTCAACCCAAAGCCATTCTCTCTGGAGCTGCTACAAGAATGGAAGCTGTGCACTTACCTCATGCTTGCTGCAGATGGAGTGGCACCCTTAGGGAGTGATGGCTTGGGCTGGATCTCTTCCACACTGCTGCAGATGCACAGGGTAGCACTGAGTGTATAACTTATTAACTGACCCTTAAAGAGACAGCATTTCTTTCTGGGCAGGGTCTGATAAAGCCTTTTGACTTGGAAGAAACAAAACTGAAAGAAAAAACTTAAACCAGAAAAGGAAGTATCCTGATTTCCCTGTCTAGAAGCTACTACCTTCCCTTCACAAAATGGGACTGGGATCTGGATAAACAAGAATGGAAATCCATTCAGAGCAGTAGGATCTGAACTCACCTCTGGAGACCTTCTTCCCACTGCAACTGGCTTTGTTTAGCATTAAAGCTTTTAAGAAGTAACAGGGTTAAGGTGAGAGATTCTGTGAGACCGAGTGTAAATATGGCATTGCCATCATTGTTGAAAGGCTCTGACTGGCTCTCAGACCTTGGCACTGGGCCTGTTGGGCTGGTTTTGTCTGGATCTGTCCCAGCCTGCCTGGAACTTTGCAGTAGTTTGTTTAGCTGTAACTCCCTAGCAACAAGGTCCTTCTTAACCCACTCGATTTGGAGGTATTGAATTGGCATGGGTTTGTATAACTGAGGTACAACGGCTGTGCCTGGCATAAATCCCATTACTTGCTTGAGCAGGTTGTGCTGAGGGAGGGTCAGTGTTGGGGTATTGGTGATCCACTGCTGATCATTGATGAACACAGTTTGGCAAGTGCAAAAACCAGTCTTAGAGGTAACATAAAACAACCCAGGATCCACAGAGGACACACAGTGGATCTGACTGTAACATGGAATTGCAGCTTTATGAAGAAAGATTCAAGTATAGAGACCAGTTATATAGAAAACCCATTAAATAGCAATCAAATAGCCCCAAGTAAGTAGTGAAGCACAAATGAAGAAACCATCAAGTCTATGATCATATTCTTCCTAGCAAAGAAGAAATGAAACCCATCACCATCCCTTTTCCCCCCTCAGGATGTGGATGAGTCACTGCAGCAAAGGAAGGAGGGTAAATTTGTCATTAAAGGACTGGGATAGGTACTTTTATCTGGTGTGTTTGTTGGATTTCATTACAGACAACCTATAATAGAAATGGAATGATTTGGATATTAGCTGCTAGCACTGCTGGAAGAGGTTGAGCAGTAAAGGATTATAGAATCACATAATACTTAAGGTTGGAAACTAGATTATCTTAAGGTCCTTTCCAGGCAGGAATGTCTTGTGGTAGACCACGTTGCCCAAGGCTCTGTCCAACCTGGCCTTGAACACTGCCAGGGATGGGGCAGCCACAGCTTCTCTCTGTGCCAGTGCCTCAGCACCCTCACAGGGAAGAACTTCTTCCTTATCTCCAACCTGAACTTCTCCTGTTTCAATCTGAACCCATCACCCCTTGTCCTATTGCTCCAGTCCCTGATGCAGGTCCCTCTCCAGCATCCTTGTAGCCCTGTTCAGACACTGGAAGCTGCTCTGAGGTCTCCACACAGCTTCACTTCTCCAGGCCCGATGTTCTCAGTCTGCCTCCATATGGGAGCTGCTCCAGGCCCTGCTCATCCTCATGGCCTCTCTCCAACAGCTCCATGTCCTTATGTTGAGGACACCAGAACTGCACCCAGTGCTGCAAATGGGGTCTTGTGAGACTAAACTGATTGATCTTGATTAGACTGAGGCATGAATTAGACTATGAATGAGTCCTTATTCTTGAATCCTCACATAAGCATCTTCTTTCTGCATGCTTTGGCTTGCCCAAGCTGCTTCTCCATTGCCTGGTGTGGCCAGGATGGGGCTGTGTGTGTTGGATGGCAGACAGACAGATGCTTTCACTCCCTGGGGCAGGGGCTGAGCTGGGCTATGGGCAGTGCTGGCAGAATGGAGGAGTAATCCAGAGCTCAAATCTCTCAGGCCTCAGCAATGCTTTTTGGCTCTTTCTCCTGCTAATATTAGGACTGGTTTGAGGAAGATTCTGGTTTTATGGAATCGCTATTAATATCATACAAAGCCTGGATAGGAATCAAAAATAACAGCAAATGAGAACACTCCTGATGACACAGCCAAAGGGGAAGTGCAGGCAGGGCTTGGTGTTGGGAGAGAGAAATAGGGGGAAGGAGAAGCAGAAGAGCTGCAATAAGATGCGAAGACGTAAAATACTTTGGAGAGAGCTCAAACCCACTGCTTGGCTCCAACCCAGTCCTGTTACATCAAATAGCACTGATTGATCGAATTCTCTGAGCTGATTGAAAGGAAATCCTGCTTTATTGGTCCGGATGTTTCCGAGTTGGGAAAAGCACCCATCTGTCAGCAAGCTCCTCTGCTGCCTATTCAGGAACCAGAGCACTTGCACCAGCCTGGTCCTCTAACCCCAAATGTGCCTTGGAAATGAAGCTGCTTTTCCACTTCTCAAGTCTGTTCCATTTCCCCCAGCAGTCTGCTGCTGTTACTGGGCAAGCCTATGAGCCCTGGTTTTCATCTTCCTTTGTAATAGCTATTGTAGTCGGGGTAATCTAGGAGTAGAGATGTGGTTTGCAGGAACAAATGAGACCAAATGAACTGATGAGGAAATGCAGACAGGCCAGCAGGCTCCGAGTCCTTTATCAAGCAGGAAAAGGAAGAAGAAAAGTCCAGGCTCTTAACCTGATTCTCCTTGGACATGATGGAGGGGCTCTGAACCCCTGAAGTGATCTGCAACATGAAGTGAGAAAGCCTGGAACTGGGCTAGGACATTTCAAGGAGCTTCAGCTGAGCAGCAAAGGCCAGAACTAAATATAAATAGAGATGCAGCAGCAGGATTTCCCTGGCAAAGTCTGAGGCTTGGCTCAACATTTCTCTTGTTAAGTGCATCCAAGCTCTTTGCTGGCACTGAAGTCCAGGCGAGGCTTCTATGAGTGAAAAGACAGGTAACAAAAAGGTGGTTTCTGTTTCAGTGGCACCTTTTCAGATCATAGTGATTCTACTATTCCAGGCTGTGCTACTTGTGGTTCTGCTTGTGGATGTGCACAACTCCTCCAGGGAAAGAAGGTGGCAAAAGGGGAGTTTTCCCAGTGTATCCATACTTGCACAGTGGTGTTAGGTCATAGAATCATAGATGGTTTGGGTTGCAATGACCTTAAAGCTCACCCAGTTCCAACTCCCTGACACAGGCAGGGACACCTTCCACTATAGCAGGATGCTCCAAGCCACATCCAACCTGGCCTTGAACACTGCCAGGGATGGGGCAGCCACAGCTTCTCTGGGCACCCTGTGCCAGTGAAAATTCATTCTCATTAAAGCCACCATGGGTTTCACCATAACCTCCAAAGAGAAGAGGTCTGTTTGCCCTTTTTGGTCTAAATGCCCCAGCTGAAGCTAGAGCATATCTCGCATGGAGCTTTTTGTTACTGTCCCCATCAGCCACACAGGCCATTCCTTCCCCAAGCCACACATGCTTCTGCATCCATCAGGAGTGCTGAAATACACCTTCACATGCCTGACATTGTGAAAGAGGGACCACTGAAAACTCCCTTTAATATACATGTAGGGAACGATCTGCATGTGGGCATGATGAAATCATTAATGGGAGGTCTCAGAACAGATTTGCTTTGCTCTGGGAACGTTACCAATTCTGATATGTGCTCAGCTCTGCCCGACCCTGTTCAGGAGCAGAAGTGGTGGTGATGGAGGTGATACATACAAAATTTAGCACACCTTTCCCACAAAGAGCACCCTTTCTGCCCGAATATGCAGCAGAGATTGGCTTAATACACATGCCAGCTCCAAAACCTGCTGCTTTACTATGGGAGACTCAGGGTGGATGCATGACAGCCCTGGTTTCAGCTGGGATAGATCATGGGCATTCAGAGAAGCTGTGGGAAAAGGCTCATAAAGTTCCTTTTATTTCATTCCAAATATTCAGTCCTTTGATTTCTCCTGTTCAGGTTTTCCCTGAAATTCTGCATTTTGATGCCAGTCCATAAAAAATCCCCTTTTTTTCCAACCAAGTCCTAATAATGTGATTTTGTTAGCTGGGGAGGTTTGATGGGATAGTGAATTACCTCCCAAAAGGATTTCAACTTCCATTTGTGGGGGGGATATTGAGTAATTTCATCATGGCAAAGTTGAGAGGACTTTGGAAGTCACTGTCAAATGGAGAACAATACCCAGGGTTTTTTTTTCCATGTGAAAAAATGCTTTCCTGATCTTCCCACAAATCTCTTTCGTTTTTATCTGCCCATTTCTTTCAACCACACTTTTCCCAACTCACTTCCATACAGAGGAGCAAAAGAGTTCCTACAAGATGATTCTAAAGCATCCATCGAGCCTCAGACTTCTGTCAGGGATAAAGCAAAAAGCAAACCAAGCCAAAACCCAAACAAAGAAGACAATGACTTTATTTCTCATGAATTAAAACCTATCCGTTTCATTCTAGATTGAAGGATTTGGATTTATTTACAGAGCCAGTGGAAGACTTGGCTGAATTAACAATTTTTGCCTAGTTTATAGCGAAAGCAGAACCCCCCCTTCTATTTCACCTTTTATGTGATATTATAAATCAGCTTAGGTTCATAAGGAATTCGATGGTTTTCTACTCTAATATACCAATAGAGCAGCATAAAGGGCTTTCGCATGGACTGGAAAATGGAAGTAGTCTCTCTATACCACATATTGCCAGCAAGCAGTATGACATCAATGTGTTCCGGTAGCAGCAACATATGGTTTCCAAAAAAAATCCATCCTGAAATATACATGGATTTTGCTAAGATGGGAAACTTCAGGATGAAAAACCTGCAGGAGATGGGCTGGTGGACCTCAAATCAAATATTATGATCTGCTGAATCAATCTGAATTTCAGATTGCTCTCACAAGCAGCCGATTCCTGCTGGAACTTCTGTAGTGATTTTTGAAAGCTGGTGTTCAGGAGCTTTGCCTGTTACCACAGAGAGATGCAGCCAAATTACTGCTGTCAGGATGAGATAGAGTTTCTCCTCTGACTGAAGTGCCATATCCGAAGAGCCCTGGTATGACAGATTATCTTGGGAAAAGGAGTTTAAAAGCCAGAAAGCACCTGAAATAAACCAAAATGAAACATGCTGCTATGTCCTAATAGAAAATGAGGGAACTTATGATTTTGCCAAAATTGTCTATTTTGCACCAACCCACTCAAAACCAGATGCTGTAATGTCAGGAATTCACACAGGGCTGCAGCTTGCATTTGCCATTCGCTCCAGCAACAAGGTATTTATGTAGGGCTTGTCATTGTTCCCTTCGAGTCTCTCCTAAACTTTAATTAATCTGTCCTTTCAACACCCCTGCAGCCCTGTAAAGTAAGGATGCAGCTGGTATTCCTTTTTGCATGATTAAATGCCTTGCCCAGGGTCACCCCAGGAGTATGAGGCAGAGCCAGAAAGGCAGCCCTGCTATTCCTACTCTCAAAAGGCTATCCGTCTTCAAATCTCAGCCGCTGACAAATGTTGGCAGAGGTTCAGTCAAGTCTCATCCGAAATTCCTTCAACAGTCGGTTCATTCAACATTCACTAAGAGCTGAGCTCCAGGGGCAGAGGATATTCAGCCAGGCTGGCTGCTGCAGGTTGTCTTGGCCAATGTGGCTGAGGGGTGCTGTATCTGCAGCAAGCCAAGGCTCTGAAATTCATCCTTACTGCTCACACTTCCAGACAAAAGGAAGCAACTGCTCTTCTGGTACAGTTAGAAGGAAAAGAAACTTCTTTTTTCACATTTATTCAATCTTATTTAGCTCCTTTTCTCTCTCTTCTTACAAAATTTATAGCATATAAGTAAGCTATAAAAAGCAATGAGATGCAATTTATGCAAGTAGCATGTTAGTGCACCATAAGTTCCTATCCCTTTGATGAGTTAGACTGGGTTTCATGCTGACATGTCTTCAGGTGCTGCTTAACACGGCATGTGCCAACTGGAGGGCACCTAATGCATCAGCCTTGCAAATCAAGGCCAACTACCCATAGAAAGACCTGACCGAAGTATTGCCAAATGGCAATTCCACTGTTCTACTTTGCCCAAGGGAAAGTGCAGCCATGGCCATTTGTTCCCTTCCTGGCTCTCTTTGGTGCAACACATCTGTTGCTTCAGCTGCTATGAGAGCCTTTGGCAACTCCTTGCTCCTATCTGGTCTTTGCCAGCCTGCTTTGCATGGTAATTTGCATACCACATCCTTTCTGCTTGAAACCATGGCTAATGAAGCAGGTGGCTGTCATTATTAACAGCGCTTGCTAACTAACTCCACTCCAGCACCACCGCTACTTGCAATGTGCCAGTGCTGGTCCTTCCTTCCTTCCTTCCACTGCATCGTGATGGGCACAGCCTGCTGGTGCCACGCCTTCTCCTGCAGTCCTGCCATTCCTCCAAAAGGAGTGAATAGGCTGTCACCAACCCACCCAGCATCCCCTTCCCACAAGCTGAATACTCTTCCAGACCAGCAATTCCTAATTCAAACTCTCTGTGGCCCATGGGGAAGGCAAAGAATAGGTGGACAGATGGAAAGGGCTGGAAACACTGGGCAACGGCAGTGGCACAGCTGTGGGAGATCTGTTACAGCAGGACCTCTGCTATGGCACAACTGCTGGAGCAGAGCTGGAGGAGCTGGGAGGAAGAGCTGACCTGTGGGGTTGGTGGCCTGGACAAGCTGGCCCCATCCCATGTTGTTTTTCATCACAGATTGAATTTCCCACCTCCAGTCACCAGCGAGTAGGATTGTCCTTGGGATTTTCAGTCACAGAGCTTTGTGAAGCTGTATGAAGAACAGTGGAGAGAGCCATCATTCAAGAGCATCCTCCTTCCTGCAGAGCATGGCACAGAGTGAGCTTCCTGGGAGCAATTCATTCATCGAGAGATGAAGTCCAAAGGAAGTACCACATGGTACTGCACGTCAGTGCCATCAGGCAGCTCTGAAAGGCATCCTCACCCTTCAGCATCAAATCCTTCCCACTGGACCACTGGCCTTACTGAAAGGCTTCTGGCCACCAGGTCCTCAAAACCCCTCACTTCTATTTCTGCTTTAGTAAGTTATATTCTGGTCCACTCAAGAGCAAACCCTTGAGAAGACATTTCAGAGCTCTCTGTCCACTGAGGACATCGACCAACCATTTGAATTGAGGCTGGTTTTGACAAAGCAAGAGGAAATTAATGGTGTATTTCAGCACAGCACATGGCATAGATATGTCTTCTTTTTATCCTGCCCTCCAACAGAGTTTCCACTGTCCTTAGTGAAAATACCTTTGCACTAATGAAATGTATTAAACATTGCTACAATAAACAACCATCATGATGTTTCTTGGGGCTCCCTCCATCACGGCTCACTGTACATCATTAGTAGAACAGTACAATGAAATTACAGCTTCAGAATAAAAGAACACATTCTGTATGGTAATTTACCCCTTCAGGAGCCATCCTCTCAAATTCATTAGATTACAATGCTGATTTTCTACAGTTCTTTGAGGAACACAATGTTGAACATGATGTCCTGATCTCGAGTCTCTAGAGAGGAGCCATCGTTCTCATTTCCATCAGTGGAGTTTACACATAGACATGAGATTCAACAAGAGTCATCTCCATTATGGTTCTTCCCAAAAGATTTCTCCTGGGTCCAAGGATGCAGAGATACCTCAAGCTTCTTCTCTCTTTGCACCTGAACATCTCACTACAGAAGATGACTTTGGTACCTCCTTCAGAATCTGCTGTAAACCAGCATCATTTGCTATGGAAACATCCTGCATTGTTTTGTTCAGTAGTGCTGTAAATCTGGACTTTGAGTGACCTTGGGTAGAGATTTCCTTGAATAACATGGTCTGAATTCACATTTGGCTTTTTCTTTGCTAGGTGATATGGAGGTGTCACTGTAACAAGAGCTTCCACTTGAAGGAAAGCTCCAAGAAAGGGTCTTTTCAAGCTGTGTGCCACTGCAAAGCACACACAGTGCTTTTGTGAACATAAGGGATGGTTTATTTCCAAGGGCAGTTTTACAGGAGAAATCCAATCCATCCTAAACCACATAAAGCAATCCTGGAGGAATCTCAGAAGTCCAAATATTTTGCTTTTCTCCTTTATTTACATTCCATTTACTTGTTTTGGCTTTTAAAAAGTTCTCTGCATTCTTATGTGGAAATAATATTATCCCAGAAGCCACACAGTCATGCCTTTCACAAACATAAGGCAGTCATGGAGTAAGCAGGAGTTTAAGGATGCTCTTAAGATAATTTTGCATGGCAAATCCTTTTGTTTCTGAAGATTAGGGAACACATGATAAATTTTTAAGCTCTATACTTCATGTCACGGCACTATTGCAGACACATTCATGGGCTCACTCTAAGTCATTCTAAAGTGCTAAATACACTCAAGATGGAAGGTTCTTTGTATAAACTTGGATAAACCCTGTGCCTCCTGGGCATAACCCATTGCCAAGTCGAAGTCAAGGTAAGCTGGAGGAACTACCTGGAGACAAGAAATTATGGTTTCCAACACCCTTCCTGTCAGGTTTTATAGTGTTCACACATGAAAACCCAGTTGTTCTGGACCATCATTTATGTTCCCATAACCCATGTGAGATGTTAGCTCTGCACTAAGGATGATGGTCCTTCCATCATGAAGACCAAGAGCACATAACATGGAACAAAAGACTGGAAGAAAAGGAAGAGAAGGAAGCACTTGATGAAGACAAATTACCTGATGCTCATCACACTACCGATGCTCATTGGAGCTAGTGTATTCCTGCTCAGTAAGAGCCAGTCAGAGCTGCAAAGAGAGATATGTGTTTAATTCTTCACATTGCCTACACAAAGTGCATCCCATCCTCCACTCCTGCTCCATCCATGGAAAAGGTTAAGGCAATCTTCAGCAAGGAGCAGCACACCCCTGTCAATCTCTGCAGCTACGCCTGTTGCCATTTGCAAGGGACAAGGGAAGTCAGGAAGCTCTTAGCCACTGACAAACGATTTCACCCAATAAATGGGGTTGGTATTAAGCCTTCTAAGGCTGGTAAATCTTTTGCTCTATTAAATCTAAACCCACAAAACCCATTAATTGGTGTCTTTCTTACTATGAAGCACTGGTTCTAATTTGACATATACTTTATGGATCGCTCCACCCCTTGGTTCATAAAAATGAGCAGACTTCTCCTTGCCTCGCTGGTTGAGGCCACTTTTCCAAATGCCTGTCCATAATCTTAGATGAAAAATGATAGCCCTGGAAAGGTGATGTGTCAGAGGAGCATGAGACGCACCGACACACATACAGATGCGAGGCAACAATCTGCTGAATTAAAATTACAGAGAGAGGAAATGATGAACTATCTCGTTAATTCAGCTTGTCACTCCGATGGCCTCACTCCATGTAAATAAATAGGGGATGGAGGGGAAAAAAGGAGCGTTATTAAAGCACAGCTAAAGCAAGAAAGCACTCGGGTCATCACCTGCTCTATGCGACATCACTAATGATACAGCTGTAACCTCATGAGGGTTTGGTCACCCCAGCCTGACCAGGGCATTTCTAATGTGTGATCACATCCTGCAAGGGTCTGAGTGCTGCTGGGGAAGGCCTCAACATGCCCAATTCCTCTGGCTGTATTGATCATTCAAGGAATTCATCCAGACAATGCTCAGTGCTTAACAGGAAAGACCCCACAGTAACCTCTGAGCATTTCCTTTTCTAAAGCCTGAAGCTATGCATGTTCTATACTGGACCTTTTTTGCTCTGTAAGATTCTCTCCAGATACTGAATGAGCTTTGCAACACAGGGACTTTTCTACCTGCTTTTAATCAGGTAGTTAAATACACAAACAAGCTGCAGTTGCAGGGTGCTCCAAAAGCAAAGGCAGCCGTTCAATACCAGCAGCCCAAAATGATGAATACCGCACTTAGTTCTACCTGAAATGCAGAGAGCAGCTTCACACTTTAATAAAGCCGCGATGAAAGCCAGAATGAAAAGGCTAACCCCATCACAAAGCCAAAACCCATTTGATGGCTTTGGAAATGGTGTCTGACCTCATGTTAAACAAGGTCCTCAGTGAATCACCAAGGAACACTACTCTGATGAAAGGGACAGCTTTCTGTTGAGAGGCAGCTTGTGAGGGTCCATGTTCTACGTGGCACTTCTCATAGGAGAAGCGGTACAAGCCCAAGGGCTCTTGCTCAGCTCCAGACTTGCTGATTCTATTCTGCATCCCTCATTACACCCTGACATTTCTTTTGGTTACAGGGTAGCTATTCCTTATCTCAGCTTTCCTGTACACTTTAAAGCAATGATAACACCTTCCAGCATCCATAAACCAGCTTTATACACAAGTATATATGTGTATGTCCATATCTACATGCATCTATCTATCTATTTAGATACAGCTACAACTGGTCCAGGATCTTTTGTGATTCATAAGCACCTCGTTGAGTTAAGGGACTGTGGGTTTTATCCTATTCACACTAGGTTTTGTCCCAGATCCTTTCCTCTCAGGCTGGGAGGAAGGGGCTCAGCTGCAGTTAATGCAAAGGCTTGGGCAAAGAGTTTAGACCTGAATATTTCAGAAAGCCACATTCCACACAAGACTGCTGGTAACTTGGGGAAATGATAGTAAAGTAATGGTAACAGCGATAATGGGAGCAATAACAAAGATTTCCCCCTTCATCCTTCTCTTCTTTACTGAAAATGTGTTAGGAATGGGAGGAATTGCAAGAGCTGAGTGGCCTCCTTTGAATTTCCCCATCAGCTTCTGTTTCCATGGACTTTGCCTATCTGCACAGAGAAGGCTGGAGCACTGTGTGAAAGGCTGGTCTCAAGGGCACATTGACTGCTAAAGCCTCTCCATCTCTGTTGTTCTCAAGTGGTTTCCTCATTTTATGGACTTCAGAGGTCTCGGTTATTTCAATTATGATCCACTTATCCAGCTGCCTGTGGAAGTTCTCAGAAACTACAGGCTTTCTGCCTTTTGTTTCTCTATTCTTTCACACAGATTGCATTTCCATCAGTGTGCGCTGCCATCAGGCCCTTCACTATGATACCAGAGAGCGAAACTTGTCCCTGGAGATCACACTCAATTTGAATGACAACAGCCAAATTTGACAGCCATACACTGCAGATTCCAGCCAGCAAAGTGGTTTCAAAAGAAACACGGGAATTTCTTAAGCATGATTCCAGTTTGTGTTCCTATTTTTCAATCAAATGCTTGGGGAGCACTGGTGCAGATGGGAGGGACTTAGCAAAGGAGCAGTTTCCCCTGAAAACATCAGCTCCAAGGTTAGAAAAGGCTTTTCCCTGACTCATGGGTGAGCATCCAGCCTTTTTGGGCCTAAGTGTCCGTGTTGCTGATAAAGTTCCCATTGAAATCCACTTCCAGACATCAGTTACATGGCTCTGAGTGAGCCCAGACAACTATGACTACAGGCATGCAACAAGCATACCCCAGACCTTAGCATATTGAACACAGCAGAGGAGCAGAGGTGTGAAGGGTAGGAAAGAGAATGGGTGTGCAAGTGGTTTTTCCTATCCCTATTTCTTTCTGTGCCATGGACACACACCTCCATCCCCTGCAGCATTTAACCAGCTCCCTTTAACTTTCCTCCCAGTGCCCAGGAGGAGGGGGAAAGTCCCTGGCTAAACCCAGAATGCCATTTTGTGGCAATTTATGAACAAACAAGCTTCCCATCAAACCAACCCTTAGAAACATCACTCCAGGCTGGCGCTAAGCAGAGATTAAACGATGGATTGTCAACCTGCCTGCTTTATTTGATGTTTTGAATTTCACTGCTCCTCTCTTTCATTAAAAATGAACTAGATGGGGGAAAAAAAAGCAGCAGAATAAAATAGAAGCCTTTTACATCTAAAAGTCAAGATAATTATCTCTTACATCCAACCCACTCCTCCAAGACTCTGAATGAAGCCATCATTAAAATCCGTGTCCATCTGGTGACTTTTCCACAGCTAATTAGGTGAAGGAGCCAGTTAACAGATATGTTCTGCTGAAATCTCTGTCTCTTCCTCTTTTAAAGAACTTCCAGTCATGGCCCATGCACAACCTGGATGCTGCTTGTTCTATTCCTTGGGTGCTTGGAGAACACGGGAAGAGACACGGTGGGAGATGGCTGCTGTGGTGAGCGGCTCACCAAGGCTCTTCCATGGCATCGGGGTTGGGAGATAAGGAGGAATCGGATGCACGAGGCCGCCTGTTTGACTTCTGCCATGCGGGAAGCCCTTTGGGGAGCCGGTCGGATGTTTTGCTGGCAGCATTTCAGTGTGTTTCTGAACGGGGCTTCTTTTAATACTGTGATTTTCTCCCTGTGGTTTGTCAGGCACTCAGCCAGCCTACTAAAGACTCTCTACCAGATACCCATCTGCTGCATTTGTTAGAACTTGTCACCCTGACACCTAGGGGCTGGAAGGTATTGATTCCTCCTGGGTCCAGATGGATGGTTCGTAGGATGTTGCCTCCTCCTCCCGACCCAGCTCTACTCTTGGCACTTAAAGGACTGCCAGTTTTCAAGATAGCCCCAAACTCACACGGAGGCTCCTAGGGGAGCCCTCCAGAATTGCATATGGTCCATGCTGGCTATTATAAATGTGAGTGGTGCTCTGACTGCATCCCAGGCACAGTGCTGTAGGCAGCATCAATCTCAGCGTGCTGAAACCTCCTGTAGGGTCACAGGATAAAAGTTCAGCCACCCTTACACCTTATGAGAGATTGGATCCATGTCAAGGACTCTGGGCAAGTATCTGAGTGTGGCAACTGAGGGCATAAATCCCTTAATGATTCTGCCATCAAGGACCCGGGAGTTTTGGCCACTGATACACAAGGCACACCACCCAGGGTCAAGGCCAGCTGACTGATGGACTTTGGGAGCTCCTTGTCCAGTCTGTAGCTCACTCATCCAACCTAGTTTTCCTTCTGCAGTGTAGCTGGCAGGGGCCAGCTGCCCTTTTCCATGAAGATCTCAGGACTCAGCCCCATAACTTATAACAGGATACAGTGCACTCCAATTTTGTGCTCAGGCACGCAAGCCACTGCTGGCAATGCTGTCTCCTGTGGGTGTGCATCACACTTCCATGACTGCAGGCGCATCCACCATAGGAGTGGGAAAGGCTCCTGGGATTTTTGAGGGGGTTTCTAGTACGCTACATGGTCCCTCCTGGTTAAACAGTCAGGCCCCACTGCTTTGCTGCTCTGCAGTCTCTATTTAGCTGTGCTCTTCGAGAATATAAAGCCCCTGAGAGTACGAACACTGCCTTCCTCACTCCCTCTCTCTGGAAAATGTCTGTTTCAGTTGAGCACAATTACATTAACATAGTTATAACTCCAGGAGGATAGTAACAAGGGAGTAATACAATCATCTTCTCTCAAAGAGATGCAGCAGAGACCACAAAGACTCTGACCAGGGAAGCAGTACACACTGACCCAAAAGGTCTTGGGAAGGTCTTGGCTGTTTTAATTTCTCTGATTGAATTCATTAGAAGAGAAAATTACTGGGAGGATTTTCATTTACTTCCAAAGTCTGGGTCCAAGCATTACGAGAGCCCCAAAGGGTTAATGTTCACTGGAGTTCATCTCTAGCCAATGATTCCTTACTGCTCCTTGGTTTACATCACACAATTGCCATTATAGCTGGAGATGAGAAAACGTGATAAGATGAGCCCTGTATGGACAATGGATTGAAATAGAGCTTGGGGAAGAATTGTAGCAAGGGAGGGATTACAGGCCATAAATACATCACAAGGAAAGGACTTTTTAGATACTATCACAGCTCACTACAGCATCATCTAAGCTGCTATACATCCTGTTACACACTCTACCATTCATGAGCAGTATAGGAAAAGCTGTACAATTCAAACACACAAAGAGAATGAACAAAGACCATTTCCTTTCAGGGTACTGCAGTTTTCAGGAATCCTGGGTTTCTTCAGGGCCATGCAAGGAAGGTGCTGAGCCAATTAAGATATTCTTCCTATCTCGTGATAAGTTCAGTGTATTGGAGTTAACTCTGCCTTGTACATCTTCATCAACAATGCAATATCCCTTATACCAATTTAATTTCACATGGCCAGCAAGATAAAGGCAATTTATAAGTTTCAATGAGCGCAGCCTGGCCGGGCTCCAATCCAATCCCAGGGAGTGTAACGTTTGCTGGGGAATTGCTCAGGACCTTAATGCCTGGCATATGGTGAGCTGCTTTCATTTCTGACCTGTGCAATTAGGGTCAGCAGCAAAAATTACATTAAACCAGTTCTTTATTAATCATGTTCTACCTGGGGCAGACGATGACGACCTCTAAGCACAGGGATCCTGCAATCACCAACCAAAATGCTGTGAGGCTCCAAAGCCACCTCACTAATGGAGCTTTGCAGATTTCCTTTGGTGTTTTACCTATGGCTTTGAAACCATAAAAGCTGCTGGTCACATCCTGGGGGGAATAAGATGCAGTCAGTCTATAGGGTGATCTTCATTTAAAGTGTGGTGGATTCAGATGGACCTGAGAAGGGATCTTTTATGCCTCTCTCTATTGGTGAAACAGGTACCAGTTCTCCAAGCTGGTGTTTTAGTTTAGGAAATAGCTCTGGGTATTCCTTCAGACAAGACTGCCCTAAAGACCAACTGATGTCCCTTTTGAGATGCTGTGAAAATGCTGTAGTCTGGATGCCTGTGATTAGCAAATCTTTCACTTTCCTGAAGCTCAGCTCTTTGCTTTCCCCAAAGAGATGCAAAGTTCACAATGTGCCATGGATTTGCATCATGGAGCAGGGAGTAGGAAAACACCCCTTCCTGTTCCAAAGGGATGCCCATGCAGTCTTCTTCAGGACCTAATCCAAAGCCCTCTTAAGAGCCTTAGATCGGCTTCATCCATTTTTGCTTGGATTCTGTGCTGTGCTGTCATGACCCAGCAATGTGAGCAATTGCAGCAGAGACCCATGGAGTTATTGACCCATTTGAACCCAACTGACCAACAAGTCATACCGAGACACTCTTCAAAGTAGTGTGTGCTGCATCCTCTCGCTGATGCGGCTGGTTGTCGCGTATCTTTGCTATAGGATTGTCATGGTCTGAAACATGAAGCAGTTAAAAACCCCCAACGCATCGGAAATCAAATGTAGAATAAAGGAATCCAGTCAAAGGCAAAGATGAATTTATAATTTCCATTAAGAGAAATGTGTAAATGAGGGAAAGACTATCTGAGCCCACACATCTTTATTCCAGCATTTGCAAGCATCTGCATTAGCAGCTAAGAATAGCAATACTATCTCATCTCCCTTCTCTTTGTTGTACATTACTAATGCTAAAAGAAAGAGGAAGAAGAATGAAAACAAGGTGTTCCTGTCCCCATTGCTCATTAAAACATCAAAAAAGATTGAGTTTTAAAAGAAAACAATAGGCAAAAAGTTCTGGTTTCTAGTTAAATATGTTCACAATCCCAGTCGATGAAATGAGAAGCGAAGGAGGATTTCACCAGCGCTGCCCAGCCTTCAGGAGGGCATTCTGGTTAGATTCCTTACACTTGTGGTCATCCTACCCTGTAATTAGCCCCATAACTTTTGCCTCCAATAAACGTCTTTGCTTCTCCTCTCTCCCTTTCACCACCACCTCGAAGGATTATTTTCATTCTAGTATGGGCTTTTTGTAACTAATTCCTTTTTAAACACTCTCTGCGTGCTACCCTGCCCTCTCACCTCCCTGCCGCGACCTCTTTCTCTTCCCATCCACCTGATACGTGTAGCTCAGGACTTCTGTGATTCACATGATGGGTTTATTTATCACACTCTAATGATTCTTCTATCCCCGCTCTGCATTGCCAAGGCTGGTGCTCGGGGAAGAGGGCGAGAGGTTGCTGTGTAGCAATGTCTGCTTATTTTAAACCGCAATAAGCTACTTGAGCTGGAGAGGTGAAGAAGAGACCTGTGTAGGGGGGGATTCTTTGGTTTATTCTTTGGGTTTTAATGGAGAAAATACCCCTGCAGCCTGGGCTTCTCAACACACAGACCTGCCTTGCCGGAAACATCTTAGCGGTTGAGAGAGAGAAGGAAATCTGCAGCTACAAGATGTATTTTACCCCCACTTTATGTCTTGAGCGAGCAGCAATATGTGACACATAGATCAAGACAAGCAGCCGTGCAGGCTCGCAGCGCAGTGAGCATGCGGATGTGATGTATTCCAGGCACACATGAGTTCACAACCAGTGCTTTATGCCCTTGGTCCCAAGACCATTCGCATCAGGCATGGGCAGGACCGGCGCAGCCTCAGGGACTGAAGTGAACTGAATCTGGCCTGGAAGCAGGGCTGCCTTTCTCTGTAAGCAGCTGGAGAGGGCAATGTAGAGTTTCTTCAGGTTTTAGGTTTGCTGCAGGATAAGATGTGACACAAGGTCCTGCAGAAAGCCAGCTGATGCAGTTAACCCATCAGTGCCATTTGAGCAAATCTCAGCTATCAGAGCAAGTACCCACTGAATTGATGCTTTGCATCATGCAGCCACATTATACCTGGTCCAGTACTTAAAGCTTTAAATTTGGATTTATACCCAGATTTAGAAACCTGGATTCTTATCTGGATTGTATCATGAAACCAAAGGTGTAAGAGTCTATTGGTATGGTGGGAATTGGTTACAAGCCTTCAGTCCATGCCAGTGACCTGTATCTAACCAGATAATGTTTTATAGATCTCCTGAGTAGGAGGTGTCGGATACTGTTTGTGCTGGGGATGAACAACAAACATGTCACAAACCTTAACAGAGGACAGCCCCTGATGGTCAGTGCACAAACAGAAATCAGAAAGGAATAAAGCCTGCAGAGATGAACAGCAACTGGTAAAACATCTGCAGCATTCAAGGCTCTGAGAACTTTTCCCCCATACAAGTTAAGCAGCCCTTCATTTCTCCTTCTAATAACTTACAAGCCCATTAAAAATATATATCTATGTATTCCCTCACCTTTAACCCTCCTCAAAACCAAGTCTTTAATCAGCTACACCTTTTAATGCAGATTCAGCAGCAGCAGCAATGAAGAATGACCCTGAAGGAGCAGCCCCAGTGAGGCAGGGATTTTTTTCCCTTTCTTTTCCCTCTGCAGCTCCAATTGTGCCTTTGAAACATCTTTAAGCACTGGAGCTTTGTCCTTTTCATTTCCTTCTCCTGCTCATGTATTTCCCAGATAGAGTCCTGGAAAAAGGGTTTTCATTGTTAATAGCAAGCCAGACATTTCTGCTCTTTCCTAAGGTATCTGTTATCCTGGGCTGTGCAGTCATCCACTGCTTTGTGTCTGGACAGGGCTTTGCACATGCATTCCCTGTCCGCAAGTTAAATCTCAAGGCATCACTGCAGTGCAAGGAGTAGTCAGGGTAGAAACAACCATCCTGTTCAAGAGCTCTTCTTATTCCAAAATATCCCCCATCCAGAACATCTCAAACTCTTAAATGCAGGGTGAGCCAGGGATTTCGAACAGAAGAGCTGAAGGCCGATCTTCATTCTGCTGATGATCAGTTTTATTCCCTGTCATTAGAAATCCATATCCATTTGGAACTTGATTTTTATGTGTCTTTTGAACCCGTGCTTTGCTCTATCGTGAAGTCTCGGCTGTTAGAAGTGTCGTGGCACTGGGGAGGATCTGGGCAGGGGCCTGTGCAGGTTTCTCCATCAGCTGATGTCAAATAGGACATGCAGCACCTCTTGCCAATCCAGCCTTGCCTACCTTAAAACTCTATCAAAGAGCCCCAGGCCTGAAGGTGTCTGAGATCAGGAGGGGCTGGAGATAAAAGGACCAACTTTATCCACCTGTAGAAGAAATCCAGCCTTGAAGGCAGCTTGCAGAGGAGAAAGCAGAGAAATTCCTGTCTTGCTATCCAGGAACAGATCTCAGTAAGAACCAACAAACCTTACAGTGCAAATGTCAGTATTTTCTGTGTAATCCTGCTCTGCATTAGTTATAAATCTTATCAGGTAGTAGCCTGTTTGTTCTCACACAAACGAAACAACAAATGGAGTGGAGATGGCAGAGAGCTGGCAATCACCAGAGGCAATGCAAACACTCGAGGCCCTTGGAATCGGAAGAACTTTTCAGCTCAAGAAGCTTAACAGCTCTTCATTTCTCTCTCCAGGAACTTATGAGCCCATTAAAAACATACATCTCTCTATTCCCCTCCACCCAGAAGCTTTCCTCTTCCAACCAGCTGCACCATTTAATTCAGACTCAGCAGCGATGAGGAATGGACCTGGGGAAGAACCCCAGGGGGAAAGCTTTTTCTTATCCTTCTTTCTGTCCTTTGCAGCTCCAGTTGTGCCTCTGAAATCTCTCCAAGCAGCTGGCACCTTGTCTTTTCCTCTTTTAATGTCCTCCTCTCTTTGTGTGTTTCTAAGCAAGGTAGCTGGAAGAGAGGCTTTCATCTTCATTAGGGCCATACGTTCCTGCAGGTTCATTAGGCTCTCTTTTGTTGTCGCTGTTGCTGTTGGTGTGCAGTTGTCTGCAACAAGAAAAATAGCCTCCAACATCATTAGTTTGCTGAGGAGAATTTCCGTGCTCCTTCCCAGGGCTTGGGGAATTTGTGCTGTGTTGAAATGTCAGCAAAATCAAGACCCTGACATCAGGCTTCTTCCTCTATTCCTTCTCATGTGCCTGATGACATTCCTCAGGGTCAAATCTCACTTTTACATAAACCATGCTCACCATAAACCATAATCTTCAACATCAGCCAGGGCAAACCAAGCCCCCGATGTTTTTCCAAGGCAGCAACACACACCTGCAGTGATGGCTCCCTGAGGCATGAGCTGACCCATTCATCACCGGGGGTGTTGACTCTACCCATCAACCCGACAGCTCAAATGGGATTTAATGCTATCAGCCGTTTCCCAGCTGATCATTTTAGCAGGTTCACTCAGCCATGTGCAAGCTGGCAAAGCCTGGGGTGAGAGGCCACACCTGACCATTCACAAACAGCCCCCCTGGTAGCTGAGTGCAGAGGAAACCAGAGCCCATGTGCTGAAGAGCTTTTCATCTCATGGCAGCCATCAGGAGGGCTCCAGGACCCCGCTCTGCTGACCCTCATGGCTAATACACAGCCACAGTGTGAGCACGTTCCTCCTAATGGCTTTTGGCTTGCAATTCTCTCCTCGGCATCTGTCTTGCTTACATTTGAGGGCAGTATTTTCTCCTAATTTATAGACTAAATAAATGAATTCATGACCTCTCCACAGCCACCCTGCCGTGCCCTCCTGAACACCAGCATTATTGCTAGCTCAGTGAATTAAACAGCCTGGAAACCCCAAAAGAGCACTTAAATGCCAGAGCTTGAGTGTTGGTCCTCCGGAAATATTGGCTAGTGCTTGAGATAAAAGAGACAACCTTCCATAGCAGGGTGCTAAGGGCTCTGCTCTCAAGGATGGTGCTCTCTCAATCAAACTCCTGATCCATCAATCCTATGTCAGTCAATCCCCAAAGTCAAATTGATGTGAACACCATATTCATGTAAACGCTCCATCCACTTTACCCATCCTTATAGATAACCCCAACTCACAGTGGGCTGTACTGGCTCTTCCCAGTATTTCCCATATAACAACAACTGTTTCAATCTCATCTGCCTGTTCTCAGCAGGTCCTACGAGTCCCAAGGTTATCCTGCTTCTAACATCTCTCTCCATGGAAGGACCCATTACGTTTCCTGCAATAAACAACAGATCATCCTCTGCTCTCCTGGCTATGTCCCATATATCTTCTGCAAATGACCAGTCAAATGACAACCTGCTGCCCTCATAAACTTATCCAAGTGCCTTCCAGAGACATGGCGGGCTCTGCAATGTGCTTAGCTTGCCATTGATCTCCACATGCATGGTGTAATGAAATAACCTTACCCATGCAATGAGCAATCAGAAGGGAGGATGTATTGTAAGCATATTTCATCCCTCCAAAAAAGCCCTCAGATGTAATTGCTCAAACTAGACAGGAAAACTAATTGAACATAATCACTGTGATAAGGCTCTCTGTATGTCATAGCAGAGGCAGCGCTGCTGCCTGAGCTTCATCCAGCTTTATGGCATATGGGTGACATAGAGAATTGTTTGCATAGAATCATAGAATCATAGAACAGTTTGGGTTGGAAAGGACCTTAAGATCATCCAGTTCCAACCCCCCTGCCATGGGCAGGGACACCTCACGCTAAACCAGGCCACCCAAGGCTCTGTCCAACCTGGCCTTGACCACCACCAGGAATGGAGCACTCACTACTATAGAATCATAGAATAGTTAGGGTTGGAGGAGCCCAAGGCTAAAACTGTTGTGAGAAACACAGGAGGATGAGGCAAATGTTTGAGTGCAGCAGAACCTGATGGAGATTTGTATTTTGCTGCTGTATACAGCAATAAACCTGGGAAATTTGCTATAGTCTTTTATGGACATCCTAAGCAGCAATACAGATACCTTATCACTGTGTTATACTCACATCTATATTGTGACCAGTCATCTTTAAAAGGTTGAATGTCATGAAACTGAAATCAGACAATATTGAGCTCACTACAAAGATCACTGCAAGGTAAGCACATACAGCTGTGTTACCTATGTGCTCCCCACATTTATGGTGTATCCTTTCAACATCACTTATAGCAAAACTTACATTGTGAGCTATGAGGTACATCCCACAGACCAAGAATGAAATCCTTGAATGATCTTACCTGCACAGATTGTTCCTCTCACCCTGCACGACGGTGCTGCGTTCACAGGATGGGTGAAAGAGAATTCCACATTTTCAGAAGGCTCATGCTTCCCCCTAGGATTTCTGTAACCATGGTAACACAGAGAGAGAGCAGCCCTGATTTCAACCCGTGTTTTATTGTTCCAGCAGTAAAGAATTAGATTCTATAAATAACCACCCATCAGCATAAAATACTGGCCTTTTACCTCCCCATTAGTAAAAGTAATGCAGGTTATATATTGCTACAGTTAAACATTCCGTATAAAGTGCCATGATCAACTCTGTAATAAAACCACATGGGATGTCTTGTTTCATAAGCCACAGTGTAGAAGGGGAGAGAGTATTGGATTTTTAATAAATAGAAAATAAATATGAATGTTCTCCAGAGAACTTGAAATTAAAACCCAAAGGCACCCCCATCAAACTTTCACGTGTTTTATTTAGGTGAACATACACATGGTCCACAGATCAACGAAAAGAGTCATAAAATAATTTAAGAACTTACGTGGAAAGGTATTAGCAGCACCATCAGTATTGGAATAGCAGAAAAATCAAGCCTCCATAGGGCACACGTTTATGCCTGGCTAAAAACGCCATCATTTGTAACAGGGGATGGGAATGGCTTTATGGGATGCTCTCGGGAGTTGGGAGTTTTAAAACACACACTTTTTTTTGCTAAATACTTCTGACAATTAATGTTACAAAAAATACAACTAAATAAGATACTGCATAGTATTTTAATTAACATAAAGGACCAGACACTGAGCTGTGTAAAGCCAGGCTCAACACCTCTGCTTCCACATACATTTCATTTCTGAGTAGAGAAATCTAAAATTTAAAACCAAAATATAGACCTAGTGTATTCTCTAAAAGACACACTTTAGGTGGAACGTATAAGTACTACGAAAATACATATCTGCCATTCTGTTTAATAATTTACTTTAGTTAAAAAGTTGTGAAAGTCTCCTCACCAGAAGCGTATACAAATTCATCACTTTAGTAAATTAACAAAAAGGATTATTAATTATTCTTTTTTTTTAAAACAAGGTTTAGCCCCGCTGTAACAATTATACAAGGAAGAAAACTGACTACATTTATATGAAGGAATACAAATTTACACACATTTTACAGCAACTTATACCCTACACATCTACAAAATTCACAGTTATAATACAAGCAAGTACAAGGCTGGGATAAAGCTGTTGGATACCAAAAAATGTTTCTACTTTAAAAAACGATAAAACAGGAAGAGTTTCAAACTTCTGCACCGACATTCAAATTCCAAGCAGACCGGGATCCGCTTCCCCCCAGAGCAGCCCCTCAGCACACGCACACTGCTTTCCGAGGCGGGTGGAAGAGCGAGGTGCTGAGCTTCTTCTGGCCGCGCAGGCTGCGGCGCATGGCCAGCTTGGAGTTTCTGCGCTGCGCCGTGGTGGACATGCCCTCCGGTGGCACGCTCATGCTCCGGCTCAGGCCGCGCCTCGGCTTCTTCATCGCTGGGCCCGAGTTGGATTCTTCCAATGTCCTTTTAAAGTTTGCCGTGGGTGTCCGCTCGGCATCCTGGGCTTTTGTCTGGCCATTAGGGGACACCTTGAAGCCTTTTTGGTCCGTGCCTGAATTGGCAGAGTTGGAAGGGGAGAGGCTGACTGACAAACCGTTGCTGTAGGATTCGTGTATCCTCAAAGCCAACGCTTTGCTGCACTTCTCCTCCTGTGGGCCTGAATCCTTCAGCGTCGCTCCTGATGGAGGTAAACTGCTTTTGGCAACCTCGTTTGGCAGCTCTAAATACTTCTCTGAAATCACGTTGCTATGCGTGAGGGGAGGGATGGGCTCAGAAGCATTCAGCCGTGGCCATGGATCATCTTCTAAAAGCTGAGGGGAAAGAAAACGTATTTAGGCATGAATGTAATTATTTCACCCATGTTACCGTTTGAGAGCAGAGACAGTGTGTGACAGAACCTGTCTAAACCTTATCAGAGACACAAAAATCCTACTCCAAAATAGTTAGCTGTTCTTCACGTTGAGAGGCAAAACCAAATTCAGAGCACGGATGTGAACTTGGCACTCTGTGCACACTAGCTTCATAAAACCATTTCTTTCAGCCTCCCAGCCTACAAGTGTCTCACAACGGCAGATGTGCCACCTTTGCAGTTGGAGTGCAGACTTACTCAGCCCATGTACCTGCTTCTTCGATGCTATAAACTGCTGAGGAGGCTGCCCACATCTGATGTTGATTTAGTAAGCTGTGTAGAAAGCAGTGCCTGCACTCTCTGATTTTCAGCAGGAGCATTTTGCAACATGTAGACATAACTTCGCTCCTTCATATGCACCTGTACTGCCCTCTGAAGATGTTACACGCTGTCAGATGGCCAAACACCATGAAGTCAAACAAACAGCACAGTCTTCTGACCTTTGTTACATTTAGAATTCTTGGTTACTGCATAACCAGATGATGAAGACTGATGAACTCCTCATCAGTGTCCTGACTGCACGCAGAAAGGTGGAGCATCAGATGAAGCTATTCTAAAAACAGTTCCTGCCTCCTGTGCAAAGTAACACATTTTATTGCCTGGTTTTATGCTCTACAACTTACAAAGAAAGCAACTCCATTCCTCACAGAGCATCTACCCACTCTCTACAAAGCACAGTCATTCTGTCTGTTGAAGAGATATGGTTAATATGATGTCCTGAGAACCAGGGACTTTCTAAACTCTAACCCTACCTTCAGCTACTCATCTCTTCTGCAGCCTTTGAGAAGTGTTTCTGCCTCATTCTCAGTTCTACCAACAGGAAAATGGGGACAATACTTGCTTGCACTATCCACAGGGAGCTTTTGGAAATTAGTACTCATGTAGTGCCCTGAAGAGATGAATTATGACCTTATTATAGATTTAATTGTGAAGAAATCCCCAGTCACTCAGCGAGTCCTTCAAAAATAAATTTCAAGGCCACATTACTCTGCATACCATCAATGTAAGGCAAATGACAATAACTAAAGAAAACAGTGTGCTGGAAGCTCACATGCACACACAGCTGGATCAGAGTCAGTCAGTGGAACATCTCAGACAAGTAAACAGACACTTTACAGTCTAAACCCAGAACAACTTCAGTAAGAGATCCGCAACTGCTCAGCCCTTTTGAAAAAGCTAGCACTGAGGTTTAATAAAATACACCCCAAAAGAGGAAACAATCACAACTGTTTCTAGCATCTACATTTGGTTTTCCACTCCCCTCTACTTCCCTGTTGCTCCCCTGGTGTAGATAAAACCATTTCAATAATACTCTTTTACGACATATAACAGCACGGGAGGGAAGACCTTGATGGACGGTGTGTTAGAGGTTATCCAACTCTGCTCTTCAGAACTCATAAGAGAGTGAGATGGCACACACAGAGCAGCCCTGGCAAGGGTACTCAATCTGCTCAATTTCATTTCTGAAATCATGACTCCAGCCACAATTGTGCAAGATGCTTACTGGCAACATCATCTGCTTGGAATGATTGGATAAGGTTTTAGGAAGTCAAATGAAGCCAGTGGATGGACTGCTAAAGCGTGATGTAACAGAACAAGGAAAATAAAACAGGAATCACCAATTTCATTTCTCAAGATCCTCATTAATCAAATTTTATCACTGGCCTCAGGAATACCTGAATTAATCTGGCATTAGGAATTGGTGCCAGAAGGATATGCGAACAAGAAATACTTCAGTTTAACTGAGAAACTTTGACTTGGTCTCCATCTATTTCCAAATCTCTTGTTTGGGAATGCAGTAGCTGTTATACAGCGAGCTCATCCATGCCTCCTTCAGCTCTCCCAAGGGAACCTTCCATTGCTACCTCTTGGTTTTGCTGATCTGTCCCCTCTGGGCTATGATCCTACCACAGTCTCCAGAAGCTGAGGCTGATCTGGGGAACCACCTCTCATATACTTACAGAAACTACCATGATCCTTGCTCAGTAAAACTCAGTGGTAATTTTGTAAGAAGATGAATTAATTACAGACCTAACTGAGATCACATATTTACCTGCAGCTTTAGGTATCACGGGTTTTATGCATTGCACTACTTACTTTTGTGCAATCAGCAAAATGGGTTTTTTCCCTCCTGCAAGGCTGACACTAGGATCAAAGAGGATCATGAAATAAGGGCATTTCCTGAATCCCTCAAGTTATCACCATCAGAAAAGAATTCCAAAATGCATATTCTGAAAGAGCTGCGTGGCTGTACTCCGTAAGGAAACTGGCACCTTGCAAGGAGGCTACTGGTTTAGGTATAAGGCAAGGCATAAGAAACCACGTATTTAACCATTTTAGGGGAGGGTCCCAAATGCTTCAAATGCTGTGTCATGTCAATGTTAATTTTAATGAAATGCACTCCTGCACCACTATCACCCAGAAGGCTCACACAAAGTCCAACTGCTGTGTAAAGGAAAAGCCTACAGCCCAGCCATCACATAACCAGAATTCATGGAAATAGGTTTTTCCTTCCATTGTGGCTCTTCTCTAACTGATAAACATCTCTCAAGATGGTGTAGTTACCAAATACACTTACAAGTAACTACACAAAGTTCTTGTTCTGCAAAAAAGGAGACACCACTGCAAGACATTTCATTCAGCAGCATCTGACTGGAGGCATGGGGGTTTTATCTCAAGTATTTCAAGACTGTTCTGACAGTTCAGTGGTCTTTTTCTGTCTCTTATTTCCAGCTTCCTTCTCACCCTTCCTCTGGCAGTCACAGGTACTCTGTGAGGACAGCTGGATGCTGCTTGTTAAAGCAGAAACCTTTATGACATTAGTATTTGTAATAAAAAGTAATGAGCAAATGGGATCTGTGTTTTTAAATTGGCGACACCAGTTCTATTTTAACCCAAGAGGAGAAAAACTTTTGCATTAAAATAGATTTTTATATATATATATATATGCATATATATATATATTATCAACAAAGACCTGCAGCCAGTCAAAAATTTCTTTTGGGCTTTGCACATTAAGCAATAAAAATAAAATAAGGCCTTAATTCCAAACACCAAACCTGTAAGTTTTGATCTCTTTATGACTGCCTGCTGCAATTCATCAAGATTCACACACCACAATTCACTGAATCTACTTAGAAGGGAAGGGAAAATCCTAAGGAAAAGCCCAATATTTTCACCAAGTCCTAACGCAGAAATGCTGCTTCCTGGGGATGTTGAAGCCAATGTAGCTCAACGTTTATTCAGTACTGATAATAGATCACACACAAAGCATATGGTAAAACTTAAAAGCATAGAAGTATTTAGAATTCAAATTCCACACATTTTGCTACACTGGATGGAAGGGAAGGAGACAGTTTCAGCTTGCCATTTTATTAGCAGCTTGTTTCTAGCAAGGGACTGTTAAGAATTCCCTTTCCATTTTTTGCTTGCTTTTTACTTTGCCCAAAGGACAGTTATCCAAAGATAATGCACAACATCAAAGGACAGTTACCTAAATCAGGAGCAGCTGGTAATTACTGCACAAACATCCACTCCCAACTACACTCCAGTTCTTAGAAGTGGGAGGAAAACACCAAAACCAGCATTTTTTTCTGGACAGCTCTGCCTTATGTTAACTGTTAAAACTTCTAACCTGAAGAAAGACCTTGTATTATAACAACTTCTCCTCTAACAAAGACCATTAGATCAACCAGGAGAAGATAACATGATCTCCCAATCCAGAAAGAAAACATTCTTTACAACAAGGTGTGTTTGAATACATTAACCCATGGCTTACCTTCAAAAAACAAACACCAACAGAACAGACCACAACAAAACCGAACCAACCACAGGGAGATTAAGAACCTGTCCACAAGCAGCCTGCAATTTATCAGGTGCGCATGGCAAGGCAGGAAAAGAAACTGCAGCCTAACCTTATTCTCTAAGGGGATGTATCTGGTGTATTTCTCTTGTAAATGTCTGAGCCCCATAGTCCCATCCCTCTCTTTCAACAGCCTGATTTTGGGGGGATCCTGGAAAGCTTACTTTAAAGAAACAGTGCATTTAAAGTTGTGTGAACTATATGCATGAAGTTACAGCAAGAATTTCTTCTACATTAAGGAGAAAATACAGATCAACAGCTACTAATAGATGTCCAGTCATAAAAACATTGTATCCCTAAACCCAGCAATTCTGAAAAGTTAAGACTTTAATACTCTGCCTTTGGTGTCCCAAAGTCATTTAAGAAACATTGTTAAAAGTCCAGTCCTTTCTCCAGGGCTTTGTACAGGAAAGTACTGAGGCTATGGCCAGGTGACTGCTCTCAAATGACTGCCCCGCAAATGAAATGTGCTATCCGGCCATAGGTACTGCCCAGGCCTTTGCAGTTAAATAAAAATACAAGTTTAAAAAAAGATAAAAAGGGGAAAAAAAAAACCCAAAAAACTAAAACACATAGGGGGAAAAAAAAAACCCACACAAGAAAAAACACAAACCAAAAGAAAACCAAAAAAACCAACCACTAAACAAAACACAGCCACAAAATAAAAGTGACATCAAATAGTGGTTTAAGTTGACAGGCCAGTAGCTCCCAGCAGCATTACTTCCATCACTGGCGGTGGTCTGCCTACACCATTGCCCCAATCCTCCACATCAAAGCAAGCTGCGTAGGAAGAAATTACTCCTAGGGGGAGAAAGAGGAGACTGCTCTCTATTTAGTGAGCTCCACGCTCAAAAGTGGAACGCTGAACACGCTGAAATAAAGCCGTTACCTTGACGGGTGGGGTGCAGCAGCGGGAGGGCGTCATGCTGTTCACATCAGGGCTGCTGTAGCAGGGACTCTCTGCCAAGTTGAGATACAATTCTTCTTCATTTTCCAAGTTGCTTTTGCTCCCCTGCAGCGGCGAGATGCAGATGACGATGGCGCTGGTGTTATCTGCTCGCAGCATGCGCTGCCTCCACCGGCCCAGCGCTCTGTTCACCAGCATTTTGGCACAGGACTGTCGGTGCTCTCCCTTCACGTTCACAGAAAGGGACAGAGAAAGCAATCAGATCCACTTGACATTATAAATGGGAGATGGACAGTTTACATGCCACAGCCTCAGTTATATATTCCTATGTATCACGTGCTGAAGTAGCTTGATTCAGAAACACAAGAGGAAATATTAATTGAAATGTATCTTTCTTCTTAATGAAAGATCACTTTAAAATCAGTTTACTGTAGAATCCACGTATACACGAGTGCTTTAAACCACAGATCTGACGCAATGACTTGCATAAATAGCCTGGTTGTAACACATCCTACAGTCTTTTTCCTGAAGTCTCTCAAGAGGTTTACAGAGTATTCACAGTCTGATGCTCAGATGCTCTACTGTATAAATTCTTAACTGGTTTGCAGAATAAACCAAACTTAACTCCAACTTTGTACAAGTCACGTAAAAGCCAACAAACTGCACTGTAACAGGCATCTTAATGTGACATAAATTTCATTTCAGACATTCTGTGTAACTTCCTTTGAGAAGGGACACGTTATCAGCTTTATTACTCACAGTTACCACCCTGGTAGCCAAATTCCCCTAAAATGACAACCAAGTGATTTAAACAACGCTGACATTCATATCTGACAGTGTATGCCACCACAGTATCAGCCAACGAACACGGTGTGGCAAAGCTACGTTAGGTACTTTCCATATGTGGGAGACCAAGCAGTTTTTAGAGGAAATAAGTATTAAATTTCCCCAACAACTTATAGCCACTGCTCTCACCATCAAGTATTTTTTCTCCTCGTGATCCTGGCACATGGAGATAGCGTCTTGAGGTGGGATCATGTTCCACAGCCCATCACTGCCAAGGATGATGTATTTGTGCTTCTGGGGATCAATGGTGTGCACACTAGTGTCAGGTTCAGGGGACACAACAAATTCACCACTGTAGAAGTCGTAGCTCCAAAGATCACCTAGCAAAAAAGAAAGTGGGTTTGAATTGTTGTGCTGCACATAGGAATATGAATCTTGGGAAATACAGGAAAATGTTCTCATGTAAGCAATTACCACCAGTCTCAAGCCACCAACAGAGTAATTTCAGCCCAGTTTCTGTTCTGCTGCTGTCATTTTCTGATTGTGTTTATTAATACACAGCAATTTAAATTAAAAAAAAGAAAAATCGTGACAATTTAAAAAGAATCAAATAAAAACTAAACCCAACCCATGTGCATAGGAGGTTTTCTGCCCTCTTAAAACTAATGCCTTCAGAAAAAGGGAAAATACAACAGAGCAATACCTAGGAAACAGTGAAACCTCAATATCCAAGCTAAAACCTGTCTGAACAACTGAAGTTCCTCTTAAACAGAATAACCCTAAAGCCTTACTCTGTTGAAACCACACCAAATCTTCAAAAATCTGCTTTTTCAGTTACTGGGACAGTTTAAATACTGGACAGGAAACTCCCACCTCTTGGACTGGGAATGGCACAGTTAACAGAACAGGGCCACGCTCTGAGGATCACCTAATACCTGTTTTCTCCCCAACATCATATACAACATTAGAGATCAACTTGCATCACGATGATGTGCTGCCCTGCTCATAGAACAGAACAAACCCCTAAACTCCAAACCCCACCTTTTCACACCTTTTACTTTTAACCCCAAGATCCTCCACTGCCATCCAAACAACACAGGACCATGTCTTGCTGTGTATGTATTTGTACACACAGGTGCCACAGAGAGGTAACAAAGGAAGATGGCAAAGGAGAATAAACTGAAGCCTTTCCCCCATTAAATGCCCTTTCTTGTTCCTCCTCCTTTCACAGCACCAGCATCCCTTTCAAAGCCACGCAGTGTTGTGTTAGAGTCTGTCCAGCTGAACACCATGTGCCAAATTTTGGAGTTGGAAAGAAGCCACAGAACACAAGTGGTGCCTGGGTTCCAGCAGGAAAGCAGAAAATGAGAGCTAAAGCCTCTCCCTTGCAAGGCCTCATGAGTGGACCTTTCTATTTTTACTGCCTTCCTGCTGTGCAAATCAGTTTGGGGTCACCTCACCAGTAAGGATGGCCTGAACTGAATCTGAGCAACACATTCAAATCCAGCATCTACTGGTTGAAGTGCTTCTTCCAAACCCTCCTTTGGTAAAAACCACTCCATCAGAAGAAAGCATTTCCATATCAATTTATTTTAATTTAATTTATCAAGGATACCTGGGAAAAAACCAAACAAACAACAAAACTCATTCCAAGGTTGGGCCTTTCAATCAGGAACAGTGTTAATTTGCACTAACACCTTCTCTTCCTGTAGTAATAAGCAACAAAAAGCAACATTATTATTTGCAAGCATTGGCTACATTTTTCTGTGCAGAACACATGGCTTTAGAAGTAGAAATTAATTAAAATGTCCGAGTTGAAAAGCCCACAGAAGCTTAAGAACTCCAGTTTAAGAGTAAGGTTTTGTCAGGGTATTTTTTCTTTGCTTTTTGTTGGCTTCAGAAAGCATGCTGCAGCCTTCTTCCACAGCCATCACCACCCTTTCAAAGATAATAAATAAGCTTTTTTGTCTTCCTACTTCCTTCCATTAGCTTTGCCTTAAGCTATCAACCAGTTGAAAAGACTTTTCCAGAATGGGGAAAGGGAATACTTCAACTCAATTACTCCACTTCACCACAGCACGCATGGAGGGTCCATCCTTATTAAAGCCCCAATTCACCTTCAGTGCAGCAGCAGCAGCAGACAGAAACACATGCTCCTAATAAGTGCTAATTAAAAGCCCAGCCTGCTTGGCTAAAGGAGCACTCTGCTCCCCAGGCTCACAACAAAGCCAGCAGCTGGCAAGGAGATCAAAATAAAGAGTGTACCAGAAGAGCTGAGCTGCAGCACAATTATTGTATAGAAATTGCCATAAAAAGTCTTCATGTGCTGAGAGTTCTTCACATCATCCCTGTTAGGGACACAGCAGGTAAAACAGACAAGAGCTTGGGAGCTTACAGCAACCAGACCTTGGAATCAGCAGCAGCAGCATGAACTGCAAACATGCACCATGGTTTTATGCTTTGATTTGCTAGTTTGTTCATACTCATTTAGGAGAAGTGACAAATGTTATTAGCTGTGCTGTGTGATAAAAATAACCTGATGCTATTTAATTTTGGTTCATCTTCATACATGTCACTGCCCATCTGCTGCTCTTCCTGAGCAGACAGCTGAGTAATCAGCGCACTGATTTCAGTGAATCTTCCTCCAAGAGGAAGAAGGCTCCTCATGGGCATCATCGGGAATAGCTCGCTGGTTTTAAGAGGATTCCAAGGATTATACACATGCCTAGGGGCACACAGAGACTCTGGGAACACCCAGGATGAATCCACCCCTCCCAAATCACAGGCCAAACCCCAGACCAAGAGCCCAGCTGTCCTGGTTGCTGTTGGAAGCCTTTCAACCTCACTCCCTCCACTCCACAATGAGCTGCTTTCTGAAGGCCATGGGGGAGCTACACACTGAGGCATGGGCTTGACACTAGAATTAAGAGATGGCATGGTGTGATCTGCATTAGAAAGGCTGCTGGACTACCTGTTAGTAATAGTCCATGTATTTGCAGAATCCATGTGCAAATCCATGTTCAAGGCCAGGCTGGACGGGGCTTGGAGCAACCTGTTCTAGTGGAAGGTGTCCCTGCCCATGGCAGGGGGTTGGAACTGGATGATCTTAATGTCCGTTCCAACACAAACCAGTCTGTGATTCCATGAAATCTGCAACGCAGCAACATCCCTACATCCCATCATTTTTAACTAGAGGCAGGAGGGATCAGGAAGAGAGGAAATTAGACACAACAAGAGGAAAGTAAGTTTTCCTGAAAGCAAATGGTGAAGAGGAGCTAGACCAGTCCAAGGACTGCGCTTCAAAGACTAAGTTTATTAAACATGCATTATTTTGGCAAAATGCATTCTTCCAAATAATCCCCTGTAGCATCACCTCTCTCAAAGCAGCATTCCAAGGTTGCTGCAAATGTACAGCAAGAACTGTATCTCCATGAGTTTTAAATTCAAATGTACTCATCACCTATTCAAGCTCAAAAATCTCTTAGAATAGACAACAACTTAGTTAAAGTTGTATGATGGAGCAGCACTAAAGCACAGTGAGACCAATTCTAGACTTGGCTGGAGTTACTGAAAGGTAAATGGAGCTCTGGATGTCACAAACTGAAATACATAAATAAAAAAGATAAAAGCTTTTGTTCTTTCACCCAGGAAACATTCCTCAAAGTTTATGTGAAGCCGGAGGCACACAGAAAAATCCAGATTCTTCCTTACTCAGCCTAGAAGGCAACAACCAAAACTTGCCCTAAAGAACGGGGAAAACTCTTCAGTGTGAAGGTGCTGTCAGTCTGATCCCACAGACCTACAGACCCAGCAGGCAAGCGAGCTGTGGTGGCACAGGACTGTATGAAGGGTACTTGGAGAGTAATTCTCATAGACTCTTCAACCAGCAAAAGCCAACCCTTGTCACCAGAGCGAGCTACTATATTTTAGTAGGTTTTTTCTCTCCTAAAGGGCAGAGCACCACAGATTAAGTCAATGCTTTTTAGAGCTGCTGCACAGATAGAACACTCCTGTCAGCCATATATCTTCCCCTGGCCAGCTGGAGAGCACAGCACCACAGTGGCTGAGAAAGAGATGACAAACTGAGGAAGAGTCACTCTACCTGGCACCCTCTGGCATGATTCTGGGAAGGAAAAAGAGAGAGGCAAGTAAGCCAGAAAGCAGAGGACACCTTTCGCTGGGCATTTCCAAGGGCTTGGAAATCTTCAATTCTGTCCCAAAAGAAGCAGACAGACAAGTGATCCCTGAGCAGACTGGGAAGCCAAGATAGCAAGATGATGTGATACACCAGAGGTTAGTATTACAGCTGGGAACGCCAGGTTCTCAGACTTCACTTGGTGAGCCGTACTATTTTTGTTCCAAATGAAAACCCAAACATTTAGCAACCTTCTTCTCTAAAAGCTTACAGACCAGCAACATTTCTTTGGGTGTGAAACCTGGGTATTTCTTTTCCAAACCAAAAAGATATTAATATGCCTCCTTCCCTTTCTTCCAGAAAAACCATTCTGGTTTCTTAGTCATGACTCGAACCACAACAGTACACAGAGATCTAGACAAAAATGACACTGCAGCTTATAAAACGAGAAATAGATGCTTGAAATCATTATACTAAAGGAGCAGGCAACCGATTTAGCTACCTTTAAGAATATATCCAAATATGGTGTCTATCTTACCTGCTTACTATTACCTTTTAAAATAAAAGAAGAAAAACCAAACCCTACTTGTAACTCAGCTGCTTCCAGGAAAGTAACTGACGTTACGAACAAAAACATCCATTGTGTAAGTAAACTGGACTGGATTAAGCCCAAAGCCTGCTTATAACAAAAGTATGTCCAGAAGTCATATATAAATCAAGCCTTTAATTTGTGTTTCTGGAGCATGCTGTATTAAATACCAAAATATCTCTTGGTTTTAATAGAGGAAAGAAAAGCTCACTTTTATAAGTCAGTTCTAAACAAAAACCCAGTTTGATTAATGCCAGATCTTTTTAAATCAAAGTTTTATCTAAAAGGTCTGTTAGTACAAAGAGAAGCCTTGCAGAACTTCCTTTCTTCACTGCCAATGAGGCAGTGCTGCTAGGAAGTGAGACAAATCTCAGCAAAGATAGGGACAGTAACCACTTAAAACCATTCAGGCTGAGCTGTGGTGGAAAATGTTTTCACCAGAAGTCATGGCAACCCAGTCCTATAGCCACAAGAGGGCATCTTCACAGCAGTCTAAAGACGACTACAAGGCAATGTCAGTCATACAACCCAGGAAAGATTAAAGACATGAGGGATGGTGACAAAACTGGAGCAGAAAAGTTCCACAGAAGCACTCTCACTACTCCTTCAGAGCTTCTTTTACATACCATTTCAGTCAAATCAGCTGAATGAATGCCACCCTCTATATTACACAGAAAAGGAAAGCACAGGCAAGAGAGCAGCACTTCAGCAGCAAATTAAACAAATCATTGCATTTAACATGAATGGTGAATTAAAAGCTGATTATAAGGCAGTCTGCACCATGTCTGCTCATCTCTGCTTGCATGCTGGCAAAAATCACAGGCAAGAGAGAAAGAAAGGTGTCTGCCTCGGGCTACACCACACCACACTGCATGAGAAAAGGCTGCAAGAACCAGTATGCAAAAGTGCAGGGGAAGAGCTAAACTGGCACACAGAAAGCAAAGCAATTTCTGGCCTTGAATGAAATCCTTCAAATGAACACTAAGGTGGGATTTCAAGCTTCTAAAGACAATCCTAGACAGCATTTGCTTAGCTAAAGACATGGGATAAACCGGAAGAATGAACTGACTAAACCTGGATAAAGCTCTGCCTTTAGGAGAAAAGCTTTATTATTGCTATTCTACACTGCTAGAGAAGACAGAGGAAGAGGCATACAGAGACACCTCCAGTCTGCCAAGGAGGGGAGAGCCCCAAGCTCTCTCATTTGAGCTACATGGATCCACATGCGCTTCACATGATCTGTGTAACATACAGACCTGAAAAGTAAAGCACATGCTCTGCATTTTGTACAGGCATACATATATATATTGTCTTGGGGGGTAAAAAATTATACAAGCTAGAGCCAGACATCCCTAGGACAGACTAGAATCCCAAATGCACCTCAGTTTGCACTAAAGTTTGCCTAGGTTTATATAGATTAAAAAAAAAAAGCTATTAGCAACATAACCTGGAAAATGCTGTACAGTACTTCAATACAACTTACTAGCTCTTGCAATTCAGTGTGATTGATCTTCATTCCTTCCTAAGGAGCAGGAAGGAAGAATTAAGCAGCAGACACTGTGTAGCAACTCTGCCCATTTTATTTGGTTAACTTACAAAAACTGAATCGTGTAACGAAACCCAAAATGCTTACACAGGATCTACTTAGACCATCTGAGGTCAGCCATACCCTCTTCTCTGGGGTCTCATGGTATGCATGTTCAAAAGCTTCACAAACTATCCTGGCATCCAGTAAGTTGTCCTGGGAAACAGCTTTCCTGTCACTGACAGGGCCACCATGCCTGCAGGAGCCATGCACTGAGTACTCACTGCTCTGGTACAGGGGTCAGCAGGAAACCCATGTTCTTACAAAAAGTCAAGCCTATGTGATGGAGGTCACTCCATCTAAAATAGAGAGGTGAATCTATTACATTTCTACATAAAGGAAGGAAAAAATAGTTCATGTTGCCACATGAAGTATTTAACTAACAGGTTCTTGGTTCGGGTTTCATCACTCATTAATTTAAACCCACACACACACACACAAATGGCTACAATACTGTGAGGCAATCCCTTACTACATAACCCTCTTGACAGCTCCAGATCTTGGTTCTGCATTAGCTCCCAAGAAAAGGGGAGGAGGAAGAAAAAAAGGTCCATGAAAGATTTTTACTAGATTTAGACCTGAGTTACCAGCAAGAGATCCCATATGATTTAAAAACCAATCAGGAGCCATTGCTACCATCCCACCAGGCATTACCAGTCAACTTGACTGGTCTGGGAGACAGCTGAGGATGTCAACTTAAACAGCAACTTAAGGAAGCCACAGTGAGTTTAAGTTGCACTTAGAGTCAACCTACAAAGCTCAGTGATTAATCACACCATTTGCCTACTTGCTTTGCTGTTCTGTTCTTGTTTCAAGTTGTATCACAAGATATTCAGAGCTCAGATTGTAGCTTTTCTGTGCTTACCCTGCTTGGCATACCACCTTTTAAAGTTACACACATGGCCAGATTTTACTTCAAAACTGGGTTCCAGAGATCTAAACTCTTCATTCCATTTTTCCATAATGGGTTCAACATATGGGAAGAAAACACACACAATCTTGTACACTTACAGCTTTCTGCTTATCATCCCAGAAGCAGGTCTAAGTTAATGTATTTGGACAGATGGTGTACCTGAAGTCTAATCTTCCTCCTAGCACGTATCTGGCCATTATGTTACACATAGAGCAGGTTATTTCCCCTCTCAGCATTCTTTCCCCAAGACATGCACATGTAAGCACACTCACAGGGGTCTACAATGCCTTCTTGACTGCAACAGGGAGATAGTGTCTGCACAGGGAGACAATAACTAATAGATGATGCAATGATACACATGGACTCTCCAAAACACACAAGTAACTTACATGACGGCTTGTTGCCCCTGAGCATCTGCTCCATAGTATCTGGCAATCTGCACACTCATAGCTTTGCCTTACACAAGGGGATTCAAGTAATTTGAGTTACCTCACACTTGGTTTAGGGATAGGCAGATAAATGGACAGTTACCATGAAATTATGGGTGCCAGGAAACTTACTCAAGTGATTACACTCTAAGGAAACAAAAACGCTCTTCTGATCAGAACAGGCAGCAAGTCCTGAGTTGAACAATTCTGAGGCTGCACAGGGTTCCTATCTATTACAAGGCAAATTGGTGTCAAGAAAGGTGTTTCATCGCCCAACACAGGTTAGCACAAGTAGCTACCCTGAAAACGCAGAATACTCTGCTACACTATAAACTATTTCATTAGAAGACTTAAAAACCTGTATACACTACAAGCAGCACACAGATACTTTACAGAGAGAGCCTAAGTATCCTGACTTGTTATGGAGCTATAGATAAATGTTATTTAAATTAAATGTGACTTAAATGCAGCCAATACTGTTGTGAGAAGCAGTGGTAATAAGAAGTACATACCACACATGCTTATTGTAGGGCAAAAAGATACTGCACACAATCAGAACAGTAAAAGGAATGGCAACAGAAGTAATCTGAGCAGGACTTCTACTGCACCAGCATTCTGTCTGCTGACCAACTATTTAACCAACGCAAAGCTTTTCCACAGTGTTTTAGTCCTGCTATTTCCAAAGCCTTTGCTGTACTCCTTATGAGGAGTGACAGACTTCAGGACTGGATGAGGGATTAGATTGAATCAAAAATATTGGACAGTTTTGTTAGAGAAAGACAAACATAACAGAAAAAACCCCAATCTATGTTCTAAATTTTAGCCTTTTCAATCAGTCTTCCCACTTTAAAGACAGTAAATTCACAACTCCAGGTTCCTCTCCGCAGTGCAAAGAGACTCTTGCTCTCCTACTAAAAATTACTGTGCAATTATTGTCCAGTCTGGGATCTGTCTGGGATTGCTGCAAGAGTAACAACCCATTTTGGACTTAGCAAAAAGAATCACTGCGCTAGATCTCTGTGGGAATGACTGGGGTATTGGGAACCAGTATGTGTCATCACTGACATTACTCCGCTTGGCCAGGCTCCAGCGCGACCGTGCTGTGCCAACCCGGGTAGCAGCCTGGGAGCCAGCCAAGAGGTCGAGCAGGCCTCAGCAGCATGAATGCAAATGGCTTTAGTCGTGGTAGGTCTTTTGTAAGCAGCGTAAGGGGCATGCTGGCCTCAGAAAGAAGTTAAATCCTGTTTCCAAACTGTGAGCGTCTGTGCACCATCTGGGTCCTAGGGAGCAAAGCAGCTGCGTTCCCTTTTCCAGGAGGTTTGTCATACCTCCTCAGAAGGGGATGCGAAAAGGCCAAGGAAGCTCCTTGAACAAGCAAACACCACAACACTGTTACATCGTAAACCCATTTCTCTGTGATTTTGAGATGCCAAAGCACTCTTTTAAGCTTTCAAATCTGCTAACTTTTTGAAACCCAGCATTGCTAAGTGTTCTCATTTCTTGGACCTGAAACTCTTCAGTAATCCTCTTCGTCGACATGTAATAGGGGAAAGAATGCAATAGGGGGCTAACAGATGCATCATTCCCTGCATTCCCATCTGCACACAAACCCTAGCCAAATCCCTTTGTGCAACTTGCTGCGAGGAGTCAGATCAAAAGTCACTGAGCTGTTTAGACAAACAACAAACTTGCAATCATAGGAGTAAAGATTCGTCATAATTAAGCACAGACATTTGGTACTCTATGAGGAACACACCCTTGTGCAGGAAAGGACAGGAGAGCGGTACATAGCTCAGCAGATGAAGATCCTAGTCTTCTATTGACTCCAAAGGATTTATTCAAGTCAGTTTTGCTAACCATAAAATAAGCATCTATCTTGCCTAAAATATGACACAGAATTAAGACTTTAAAGATACAGAGAAAAATTTCCATCAAATTCAAACTTTATTGTTATTGATAGATCCTTATTCAGCCTCCTTAGCCTTTGACTCTTTCCTTCATACATGGCATATTTTACATTAGTTATCACTGCAACCTTCTTCTTAACACTGGACAAAGCCATGTGAAGTGGGTATCACTGCCTTTGAAATGAGACACAGTAACGCTATGCAATTATCAAGATGACCATGGTCCCAGAACAGACTGTCCCCATGACATGCTGCCAACTGACCCAGGCACACTGACAACACTATCACGTAACTGTCAAGCTTGCCAAGAAGAAATTAAGTCACAGGAGAGTTTTCACAGGTAAAAAACATGATGCCAAAAAAACAAACCTATATTTGGTATATCTGGATAGAAAATTCTTCCCTGGGGAAAGGGAAACAAGATGAACTGCACAAGACTGGAATCCTGCAAGGAACCTGAAGGAAAAATCTGACCAGAAAACACTAGCACTCGTGGGCAAGAAGGAGCCAGAGACTGAATTATGAAGTATTCCCCCAGAACAATTTCTAGCAAGTTTTCTAGGTACTGTAACATGCCTTTTTGACCTTTCAATAAAGTGTTCCTCAAAGATAGTTTCCCATTACTTACACTCTCACCCAGGCAAGTTATAGATATAACACAGACTTGACTTTCATCCCTTTGTTCATTCTATGCTAAGTCTTGAAAGAAAACAGATCCACCACAAAACAAAGACCAAATCATTTCATATGCTACACAGCAAAACCTACTCTTACCACCATCCAGTCAAAAAATACAGTCCTATTACTTCAGTAAAACACAAATGTAATCTCCACCTTGGAGACACATTCTGCTTTGTACATTTTTGTTTGCCCAGAGATGAAGTACCATCCTTGTGAGTCTGACACTGACAATCTTGCATGTTTGTAGGGCAAGTCCTTCACTCACCAATGACACCTTCTACAGCTTTATTTGAAAAATGAAATCCATATTATATTAAAAACACTTTTGAAAGGGTCACACTTTCAGAAGGCCTTGAAATCAAGGCAAGCAAGCCCCTTCTAAACTGGATGTTTTAGCAAACAGGGTATAATCCAGTTCTGGTAACCTGTATGCAGCGGTGTCTCACTTCCCAGACACAGACACAACTTACCGAGTGCTCTGGCAACTGCCAGGAAGGGAATCTGGTCGATGACAGTGCTGCGGCGCACAGGGCCGTTGTGAGTCAGGCGAGGCCTCTTCCAAACAACACGATTCACACCAGACTTGTTGATCACACTAAATCCATCAGAAAGAAGCAAGGGTTAAAAAGGAATGGAAATGAAAGCATGGAAGTTGGTTTCAATGACACAAAACTGGTTTAATATGCAAATATGGAGTCAATAACGACAGCACCCTCAGGGAAGTCCACAGCACAATTAAATATTTCAAAACACACGGTATCACTTAGATAGTTTCATTCCATATTAAGCCAAATGGAAAAGTGGGACATGAAGGGAAGAAGAAAAAGCAGCAGAATGAAGACCTGGAAGAAATTCTGGCTGGCTGCAGCAACCAGATGTAAGAGTATCCTTTTAATCTGTCAGAGAAACAACAGATTTGAATTTGCTTTCCTCAGATGAGGACCATCAACAGCAACTCACTTGGGTGGAAATATCATGTAGTTCTTCCTTCAGTTTCTCCATCTGCCAAAGTTTGGCAGTGAGGAGCAACACAGTGCAGTTGAAAAAAACAAAAGAGAACAGAGCACAGCCTTCTGTAGGGATTTCCTTAAAGGTGCATCAACATGAGGCAGATATAAAAGAGGAATTGTTCATAGTTGCTATCTGCTGAAACCAGGAGATAGGAAGAAACAGCTTTGTATTTGAATGTTAACACCTGCCCTAAGGCACCCAGCACTAGCTTTAGTTCTCACAAATGGCATTAGAAGGAGAAGCTACAGGACAGTATGGGCCTATAAGGATGCTGATGAGGGATTCTTCATTAGGAACTGCAGTGATACGACAAGGGATAATCGGTTAAAACTGAAACAGGGGAAGTTTAGATTGGATATAAGGAAGAAGTTCTTTACTACGAGGGTGGTGAGGCACTGGAATGGGTTCCCCAAGGAAGTTGTGAATTCTCCATCCCTGGCGGTGTTCAAGGCCAGGTTGGACAGAGCCTTCGGTGACATGGTTTAGTGTGAGGTGTCCCTGCACACGGCAGGGGGGTTGGAACTGGATGATCTTAAGGTCCTTTCCAACCCTAACTATTCTATGATTCTGTGACTGAGGAAGAAAAGGCAATAGAACAAGGAACTAGCAAAGCTTGGTCCCAAAAAGTTAAGAACTAGATACTTAAAAGCTAGCTTTTATCCAAGGAACAGCCATTGGTAATTAGAAACTAAGAAGCTCTGGAACAGCCTCAAGATTCCTCATACTGAAGCTATTCAAGATGCACTTCCTGAGACTTCAAAGGCCTTAACAACAAGGGCATGTTTAGCTCCATCCTTCGCATGCACAGTGCAGCAAAGTCACAAACATCGCATCCTAGAAATCCATCTCATTCACTTGTATAACGAATAACCTCAAAAGCTAACCTCAGCCACCATCAGAAACACAACCTCATCCCACGCTCACACACTGTCACTAGGAAAATAGCATTTTTAATGCAAGATTCAATTATGCTCTCCCATTAACTTTTCCCAATTTGCTTTCATGGAAGAGAGGACATTAGTAAGCAGACCTGCACAGTTCTACCTCACTCCTACCATTTGCTTCACAATAGCCTGCAGCAACCAGCCTGGGAAACACAGAAGGAGGACCAGTAAAAATAAAGATTTAAAAAAGAATAAAATAAGATTTAACAATTCCTGTTGATGCAAAGTTCCAGGGAATGCTTCTTTGAAGCTTCAGAGACTTTCAGTCTCTGAGATACACAACTTGGGAACCCATATACTTGCAAGTACTAACCTAACAAACCTGCACACTACCCTTCCTGAAAAGCTACAACAGAGCTAACTGATCAACTTCCACCTGCTAGAGATACAGATGTCTGAAGGTTAATGAGCTGACAGGGTTCTCATATGGATGATGTCAACAGGAAAACCTTCAGTGATCTGTCTCTGAACTGCAAAAGAAGGAAACCATGCCCATCCATCTGGTGCCATACTGCGGAGCAAAAGAACATAGAGCTCCTGTGAAGCTACGCCAAATGTGAGGCCTGAGGTTTGTCTCAAAACATTAGTGCCATCTGACAAACCTGCCAGCCTTCCTCCTCAGTCACAGGAACACAGATCAACCACAACTCGGAGATGTTCCAACATCTGCCAGCTCCTGACAGTGAAGAAATTACTAATATGCGTTAAAACACGGTATTCTAACATTTTAACCTTATATTTAAACATAGCAAATACAGTATCTTGTTTCAAATCTAAGATTATTTTATGTTTCTTAAACAGAAGCTTTGGAGACCCTACTCAACAGCTGCCATTGTCACCTCAGGAACAATGCAGAATGCAGGAGACATTGCAGAGTATTTTGTGTCAAAACTGCTGTGTTTCCACCCTTTGACAAACCAGATACTCCAGAGCTCATCTCACTATCTCTATGGCAAGGCAATCCTCTCCCCCCCAGGTTCCTCAGAATTTAATGAAAAATAGGTCAAACAGCAATATCTCCACTTCCAAAGTTTTCAGGGAACATTTAGAACTGTAACCACACCTCAGCTGCCCGATCCACCAGGAGATGAAGAGTTTGCTTACACCATAAATCACCAGCAAAAAGCACAACAGCACAACAGATCACACTAACCTACCCCGGTCTGTGTCAGCCCTGTGCCTTTGTGCTCTTTCCAGCTGGAGCAGGAGCGGAGCAGGGCTGAAGAATATGTGCGTC
>JANHGB010041368.1:0-18741 GCA_026283785.1 Coracopsis vasa
GTGGAAGGTGTCCCTGCCTGTGGCAGGGGGGTGGAACTGGATGAGCTTTAAGGTCCCTTCCAACACAAACCAGTCTGTGGTTCTACTATGATTATTAAACTAAACCCAAGGCATCTCTTACCGTGAAACAGAGCCTGGGGTGGCATGACATCTGGGATCAGATCTGCTTCTGAGAGAAGGCTGGGAGTCGCTGAATGCGAGGCCGGGGTGCCAGGGGCGGAGAAGTCCAGAGATGGGGAAGGAGAAGGGCTTGTCAGAGGAGTGCGATCTGAGGAGCTCAAGGAGGAGAAGTCGATCACTTCTCCTTTCTCCAGGACGATATCAGGACGACGGCCTCGACTGGTGAATTTCACCGGAGTGGAAGAGGTGCTCCGATCCAAGAAGCCAGCTGCCTCCTTCTGGGCTCTCCGAATTTCCTTGGCTTCCTGAGTGCGAGATCTCTTCTCCTTCAGCTCCATGGCTGATTCGACTGGATTGCGGCTTACCCGCTTCCTGAGTCCTTCCACCGTAATGATGGGATCCAGAGGTGGCTTGGAAGCTGCTAAAGAAGTAGTTTGCTTATTCTAACACTGAGCTCCTGCAGCCACTGGATGCATTCTACAGTGTCAGAAAAACACATTCACTACAAATCTTAGAGGATGCATTTTCAATGTATCCAAGAAATTCACTCTGGGATACATAGGATAAAGCCAATAAACTACTAAAGCCTCATTAAAGCCCCCATATTGCTGCTCTGCACAGAAGGGGATTTCCATTTAGTGACATAAGATAAAACACCCTCCCCAGCTAAAGGGAAGCAGAGAAGCTGTAGATGTCAGCTAAAACAAAAGCCCTGCACAAATCTTCAAACCCTGTAAATCAGCTATTACAATGCAAAAGGGTAATAAAACCTAACAGCCTTCTCACACTACAGTATATGTACCATAGTTTCCTTAAATCGACTGTTAGAGCAGAGCAAAACTAAGAAACTGCCCATGCACACAAACACATGGGTATAAGTAAGCTTTTCTTATGTCTTCCAGCTCTGCCAGCTCTGGCCCAGAGAGGACCCTACACACCATCAGGGAAAGATGTTACCTTTTGCCTTCAGCGCAGATGCAGACAGCTTCTCTCCTTCAGGTTTCATTGTCGGGGGTTTATTATGAACCAGTTTCCACCATCCAGGTTCTCCAAATTCCTGTGCCCCTGAGCGGAAGAACAAGGGGCTCCCAACAGAGAGACAGCCAGCGACTGTGCTCCACCATGTTGAGGTCTTTTTCCTGTGGTGGGAGAGAGGAAAACAAGTGTTAGGTCCCCACCTGTCAGCTCTGCTTTCATCCTGAAGCCTCCTCCCTCACCAAGATGGTAACAGTGCAATTATTTGTTTGTGAATGAGCTGCCGCACACCAAGCCTACAGAAGAGAGATTCACATTGCCACCAGAGCCCCAGCAGCCAATGCTGATTATACCCTCACTTTTCCCCCAAAAAACAATCCCTGTGGTTGGTGGACACATCCCTGGCAGGGTTCAAGGCCAGGTTGGATGGGGCTTGGGAGTAACCTGCTCTAGTGGAAGGTGCCCCTGCCCGTGGCAGGGGTTGGAACAGGATGAGCTTTAAGGTCCCTTCCAACCCAAACCTGCCTATAAACAAATCTATGGGGCTGGCAGCCACAGCTTCTCTAGGCAACCTGTGCCAGGGCCTCACCACCCTCACAGGGAAGAATTTCTTCCTGATGTCTCATCTCAATCTCCCCTCTGTCAGGTTAAAGCCATTCCCCATATGCTACCTGAAGGAAGATAAGAATATACACACTTACATTGCTTTTATGTGACATTCCTGGGGCTGTTTTCCCTCACTATACTATGCTTATTCTTTCTCAAGAGTACCCCTCATGCCCGCGTTCAGGTTCTCAATGTTAAATCCTCCAATTTCCCCACTAGTGAGGCTCAACAGAGACATCACCAAATTCACCAGGATTCTTGTCCATCTGCATAACATGTTTTAATTCCTTTGGCTCACCAACCAGACCTTCAGGAAACACCACATCTTTACCTGTTTCCTAGTAAGAAAGTCCAGTGTTTCTCAATAAAAGCACAAATATCTTCTTTCCACCTGAAGTACCCCTGACGGCCCGTTCCTTCCAGCGACAGATTGTACATTGCCAGCATGACAACCTGGAACAAAAAGCATTGGACACAAGTGAAAATCTTCCCTGCTTTGTGTTCTGAACGGCCCCCCAGAGCTGCCACACACACAGATCTTTGCTCCCTCATTTATAACTGACTTTTGCAACATCTCACAGGCAACTCCTGCAATCCATCTTCCTCCCGCTTTCATGCTGCCCATTCTCGTCTTTCTATTGTTAGATGCACATTCCCCCCGAGATTTCTGCATCCCAAGGAAATAACAAGCTGCCTAGTTATGCAGGTTTATACTGAGATCCAAGCTTTTGCAGTGGTTGTATAAATGAATTATATCACAACTAGGGTCTGAATGGAGGTATGGAAAAGTCCTTCCAAAAAAGGGTAATCCCACTATCTAATCCATCAGGAACACAGTGACAATGGTCTCTCTAGATACTTACTACTACATTTCAAACTGGACAGGCTTTAAACTCTCTGTAAAATTACACATCTGCTTATTGTTCAGGGTATTGTAAGAATTTGGTTTGTCTCCAGGTGATCTTCATTGAACACAATCCATTTACACCTCATTCACGTGCTTCACGACCAAATTTAGCCAGACCTATTGAACTCCTAAACTAAAGGGCAGGTCTAAAAAGTATCACATCTCTTTACGTAAATTCTAGGAGGCCAATTTGAAATTGCCCAATTTACCCAATTTATTTGAATACAACTAAAATCAGCTGGGCTTTAAGCTGACAGAGGGGAGGTTTAGATGAGACATTAGGAAGAAAATCTTCCCTGTGAGGGTGCTGAGGCGCTGGCACAGGGCGCCCAGAGAAGCTGTGGCCGCCCCATCCCTGGCAGTGCTCAAGGCCAGGTTGGACAGGGCTTGGAGCAACCTGCTCTAGTGGAAGGTGTCCCTGCCCATGGCAGGGGACTGGGACTGGGTGAGCTTTAAGGTCCCTTCCAACCCAAACCAGTCTAGGATTATATGATCTTTCAACCATCACACAGCTTTAGTGGACACTTTTTCCAGCAGGGACTTACTCTTCACTGTCAAAGAAGTCTGAATGTGTTTTTCTCAGTGAAATGGGTTTCCCCACAGTGGGCCATAGCCTTCTGGAATGCATTGCTGAAGATGCCAAAGTGAGGAAATACAGACAGCTTTAATGTCGCCTGTACTCTAGTTCTGCTTTGTAACACCTTTTAGTTTGATAACTTTATCTAGGATTTTGTGGTTTGGTTTTTGTTTTTTCTTTTTAATTCAGGTGGGACACGGTCTAAGGACTTCACAAACCATTCTCTTCAAATGGCCAAAAATAAGGATCTGTAGAGGCACATGCTATGAAAACCAAATAAATCCAGAAATCACTGTCCCCATTTCTCCTACCTCAGAGAAGTTGATTTGGTGACTTCCCTCAATTTAGCATGCTCAGAAGCAGCAGCTCTAGCTGCTGGAAACCTAAGGAAACAGCTCCTTCACTAGTCAATGTTCTTCACCCATTTTGATTTTGTCCATACCTTCCCCAAGCCACTCCAGAGACTGCTCCTTCAGCACCCTGTTTAGAGCACCATGACCTGCATCAGTCTACCCAAAGGGTGGTTGTTGATAATGCAAATTTGATTGCTCAGGTATTTAAGTGACTGAAATAGCAAATTCCAGTGAGGACTGCTGCTAGTAAGCAGCCGGGTTGGGGCTTTGTGTTGAGGAAGCTGGCAAGCTTTCTGTTTGTAGGTTGCCACCTCACTAGTTTTACATTTGCTCACATACCCAAAAAGCTGTTCATGGCCTGCAGCCAAACTGCATTCACTTTGCTTTCCCAAACCTGCCTGAAGCCATGAATTCATGAATAACATAAGGGGGAAGAAAAAAAGAAAGTAAGAACAAGGCATGTGGCTTGTATGATTATCCTGCCATGTACCTGTCAAATGCCCAAGTTCTAATACGCAGACAATCCTTAGCTAATTCATTTCTGAAGTTCATTCCCATGTCTCACTGTTACCTATACCCGGATCCTCTTTTTCTAGGTAGCACATACACAACAAACAGCAATTTTACAATGTCCTGTGCTTGTTCTATCGGCACAAATGTTTTACTCACTTGTTGCCACGTTAACCTCAGCCGTTCGAATTGCTCCTTCCCATCTTCGGAGCAATCGGAGCAAGTGAATCTGAAAAAGTTATCTCCTTTGAGGTAGCTGAGCTGTTCTCTCAGTTGACCTAAAATGAATAGGCAAAAAAAATCAATTTCTTGGTCCTTTTATAGGAAGAAGAGCTCCAAAGGAGATCTGGATTTCCTACATCAGGCAGAAAAGAACTTTTTTCTTCCAGATCCAGAGACCCAAACAGTTCACAGGAAGCATCAGAACTCACTATGATGGATTCATTTCACAGCTACAGCAGCCAGCAGTGACCAACTGAAAAAGACAGGCATCAAAAAAGGGGCATTCTACTTAACATCTAAATGCAGGTACAAAGCCAAGGATCTCCTTGTTTCTGACGCATTTCTCTTTCCTGCTTCCCCAGGACAACCTAGATGTGCCATCCCTGAAGACATTGAAGGCCAGGCTGGATGTGTTTCTGAGCAACCTGATCTAGTTGAAGATGTCTCTGGTCATTGCAGGGGGGCTGGACCAGAGGACCTTCGAAGGTCCCTTCCAACACAAACTATTCTGTGATTCTATATACATCAATAAATAACTGTTTTCCCACTCTGCTTTAAAAAAATAAAAGCTAACCTGTTAAAACCAGTACGTGAGCGCAAAGGCTATCAGAATACAACCATTCTCTTCCATGTCATCTTTCCACTCACTGCTATGCATCTTTATAAAGCTCTATCTCAGACTGAGAGGCAAAAGAACAGCCCAACATTATCAGGACACATTTTCTCTTTACTGCAGTTGATACGTGAGATCCCAGATCAGCAGAGAACTTCAGCACATGCCTTCCTGTGTAAAGCTAACCCTAACAACCCCACACACCCAAAGGTACAGGTATTAATTCGGTGTTTCTGCAGTAGAGAAAAAAAATCATCTGAATCAGGACTTTCAACAACACCAGATAGAGCATTTGTAATACACAGATGATCTGCTTTCATAGTGAATTGCAGAACCTGACAATCAGAGTTGCGCCTATGTCTGATGGAGGGGGAAAAGCCCACACTGAGTAGATTAACAAAAGTTCTACATGGCAATTAAACATAAAAGCGATCATTTGTCTGAGCATGGTAGTGATGTTCACAAGTGACAACTGACACCTGAACAATTAGCAAAGAGAACAGTATTTCCCTTCTCCAGCTCGTTTACTTGGCACATTTGTATCTAGTTACCCCTGCTCTGTGATTGGCATTTTCTGCTCTTTGGATTTGTTCCACAGCAACAAGAGAAAGGCACACCTTTGCAAAATAAAACGAGTGTTAAATCAAGTGCTCCAATGCCACTTTTAATACTCCTTTTACTAATACATTTCAAGTTAGTATCACCCTTTAACTGCATACTATCTTAATAGTATGATGCCTGGTTTCACTACATTAACATCTAAACATTCACTAACACCCTTTGAGAGGAGACTTCTACAACTGTGACTGTTGGCAAACTCTAAGGTAACAAAAAGGACAGCTCTGACTTAACTGCAAGGCAGGTACCTCCTGAAGAGCTCACTATTTCTAGCCACAAATAAGCCAGCCAACACCAAAAACCAAGAAAACCAACCCCAAAACACCACAAACCCCAGCCAGCAGGTACTCATATCCAACTTTTGGAGCTAATGATAGACTTGATAATCCAGAATTTACAAAGTAAAGTCAAGTCTGTCATGTTCCTAGTTCCTAACAGCATGTATCTTATGTCAAGCAGCAGTAGCAGAGGGATCAAGTTCTGCAGTTTGCTCCAAATGCCTCCCAGAGTGAGCTGCTACAGGCTGGGCACACTCCTGTGAAAGCTAACTTAAATTCACAATACCAGGAAGCCATTAAGGTTGAGATTTAGCAATATGCTCCACAGATGTGACAAACTGACCAGAAAAAACACATACAAAACAAACAAGCAAACAAACAAAAAACAACCAACCCCATCCCAAAGCCCTTTTAAAGCCTTTTTCCCCTACAGAGCTTCACAGCAGGGGTCACTATCTGAGTAAGCAGAAGCCAAGTTGCTGGGCTAAACACACCATTGGCAAGACTTTGGAGGGTGTGCATGTTTCTGAAGTCCTACCCTTGTTCTCTACTAATTAAAGACAATCCCATTTCTTTACGTGGAATGCCAGCTCTTGACATGCATGCAGTTCATGGGCTGAAGTGCCTAACACACACCGCTGGCTGGAAGGGCTCCATGCAATGCCAAGAGAGCCTTTCTCAGAATAACAGCTGTCTTGTTGGCCCGTTTAGGCGCTGGAAGTTGCTCTAAGATCTCCCTGGAGCCATCCCTTCTCTAGGCTGAACCAGCCCAGTTCTCTCAGCCTGTCTCCAGAGCAGAGCTGCTCCAGCCCTCAAAGTATCTCCATGGCCTCCTCTGGACTTGCTCCATCAGCTCCATGTCCTTCTTGTGGTGTTGCCCCAGAGCTGGACATAGGACTGCAGTGGGGTCTCACCAGAGCAGAGCACAGGGAGAGAATCCCCTCCCTTGACCTGCTGGTCATGCTCTAGGGATGCAGCCCAGGACACGGGCGGTGTCTGGGCTGCAAGTGTACACTGCAGAACACTGTTCTCCTCCAACATCAGATGGAACACAGCTAAACAAAGGATGCCCCGTAAAACAGGTGTGCAGGGCACTGTGCAAACAACCACCACAGCAATGCAAGCAACACAACACAAAACAACGGGCAAGCTTACTTGCTGGTATCCACTTCTGGCACTTCTCACAGTAATAGGACATCTCCTCCATCCAGGATGTGTCGCCTTCGTCGCTGTTCAGAGAATCCCCACTCTGGTCGTGTGATAAATCCACTGAGGCCTGGTCCTCAGACTCAACAATCAGGAGAGTCTCTCCTTCCACCTCACCCTCCTCCAGGCCCTCTGAGGTGGAGGTCCTGGTGGCTTCATCATCATGGCGGCTCAGCAGCCCGCTCATGTGGACGTTGTTAGCCATCCTAGATAGTGTTTGTGGAGAGGAATAACTTCTTATTATGCATTGACAAGTACACCCACACTGGATGTGCCAGCAAAGTCTCCACAGTCAAAGTGCCAATGACAAAGGAAATGTTCTGTGACCACACTACAGCTTCTGGGAGTAAATTATAACCTATACAAAAAACTCCAGTCTTTCACAGATTACCTCTGCCTGCTAAAATACTTGCAAGTACTTAGATAGCAGTGATCCCCAAACATCTTTAATCAAACCCCTAAGGACTCAGGGCTGTGCCTATGACTGCCGGGACCCTTTTTCAGCCAGGGCCTTGTCTCTTTCTGCCATAAGCTGCTTTGTCAAAGCAATCTGCTCTTCTAAGAGGCGAATATTCTCCTTTTTCTGGTGTTGACGCTCAAGATCTTGGAGAACTCCACGGTGCAGCCTCTGCAAACACAAGGGACAAGGTTTATCACAGCTTATTGGATGCTGAATGCATTAACCCCTACCCAGGCTCTAACCCCTCCTGCAGGGCTGTTCACCACGCTATGCTGCCTTTGCAAGTCCTCTGCCACCACCTGTAGCCACAGCCACTTAACGGGGCTTGAATCTAAAACTACAGGAACGGATACACAACACCTATAAGCTAATGGTACTAGACCAAAAAGCGCTTTATTGTCCTCACTTCAGATGGGTGGGTATACCAAGTGGTAAAGCTATCAAACAAATAGATGCTACGCATCTGTAATTCCCATGCCATGCAGGATGGACATGATCTATAAACCCCTGTTACCTCTGCCCTAAATCTTCACCAACTCAAGCTGATCTCCCCAGAGCTTCTCCTCTGCTTGGAGAGGATTTTGTGGTAAACTGGAAATTATCTTAGAGAAAAGCTGCCATGTGGCTCCATCTGCTTCTTCCTGTGCATGTCCCAGTCTTAACAAAAGCACAGAATAGTTAGGGTTGGAAGGGACCTTAAGATCATCAAGTTCCAACCCCCAGTAGCTTCCAAATGCCTTGTAAACTCTTGCTGCATGGCTGATAAAAGTCTCACAACCTGCTTATGCCAAGCTCATGAAAAAGCAAAGCACTACAATAAAAACCATCCCATTTACCCAAAGTGCTGTTTAAAAATAACCTGTGCAATACAGACCATCAGTTTTCAAACCAGTGGGCAAGCACCCCAATGACTGTTGAAAGCTCTAAAATCCCAGCTGCTCCTTGTTTTATCCACGGGGTGCCCAGAGAAGCTGTGGCTGCCCCATCCCTGGCAGTGTTCAAGGCCAGGTTGGATGTGGCTTGGAGCAACCTGCTCTAGTGGAAGGTGTCTCTACCCGTGGCAGGGATTAGAGCTGGAGGAGCTTTAAGGCCCCTTCTATCTGAAACCATTTCATGATTCTGTGATTCACTGTGGAATCGTTTTAGAGGTTACGATCTCCTCCTGCTTGTGTCCTTTTAGTCACACTAAAACTCTTAAGCCAGATTCCTCCTGGGAAGCCTCCAGCTCCTGTATTAGACTCTTTCTGAATAATAAGCTCCAAATCCTGCTTCTGACTCCAGACAGTATCTCATTTTCTGGCTGTGGATAGAGGGAAGCCTCCCTCTCCCCATCCGCAGGGATTCCTTCCTGGTCTCTGCAAAACCATGCTGCTCCCAAGGACAAGAGACACCAGCCTCATTTACTGGCTCTGAATGGGAAGGTGAGTCAATAGAAATCACAGCAGGGCTCTGCTTTCCGTGCTGACAGGCCAAAAATCACAACAGACCCCCAGAATGGTGGCAGTAGTATTTCTCCCACCCATGAGAGCATTCATCTGCACATCTGGCCACAGAGGTGCAGCACCTTCCACCAACCTGGGAGACAGAAGCAAGGCGAGAGCCTGTCCTTCCTCCATGCTTGTGCTGAGAGTAATTGCAGTGCTGATGGTTATCACATTGCTCCTTCCACTGCTGACACCTTGACTTCTCCACATCCACCCGTCTTCCCCCCTTCCCTGCTCAGACTCGTCAGGAAAGAGGAGGGAAGGTGCTTGAAAATTCCCTTTGAAATCTTGCCTGTGAGGCATGGATTTATCAAAGCAACAAAGTTGTGTGTGTCTGCACCAGCCCTGCCATCACATCAAAGGGAAGAACAAGAAGGAGTTTCAAAGGGGTGCCCTTGTTCCCCCTTCCCTATTTCTATGCTCATGCACATACATGCAAACACATATTTTCCTTCCCATAGCAACTACTGGGCTTCTGCATTCAGGGGGTTAACCAGGTAGAGCACTGCACTGATTCCTGCTATAAACCCGACAGACAGATGGATGCAGCCTAACCAGCAGCTCAGAAATAGTCCCTTCAAAGGCCAAGATTAGCCACAAACGCACATCAGCTCCTTGGCCGAAAGGTTGTTGTCTTTAGTACATGTGACAGCTGATAAAACAGCCTTTCCCAAGTGCTCAATAACAGCAACAGGCTCAGAGCCCCTTCCAGCATCTTTATCCTGGCTGTCAGTTACGAAGCCTCCTGATACCGATAAGACAGAAGTCAGGACAAATATTGCCCTGTTTTCTGAGGGGTGAAATAGTGGCATCTGCAGTGAAGTGACTCAAAGCAGGAGTGACAGGACAGATGCACCGTGGAGCTCAGAGCAGAGGTGGACTCTGGGCTCAGCATCTACAGGATGATTCAGTCCCATTCTGCATCTGCCTGCATTAGCAGTGGGTGACAGACAGAGCATACTTCACCAAAGGAGCAAAGCATCACTGCAGAGCTGCTGGATTTAAAGGTTGAATGGCAGGTATGGTGGGAGGGAGAGGAATCTGATAACCCCTGGAAGGGAATCTTATGTGTCCTACCCAAACTGGGCTCTGTTGATCCACTGCCTTAAAGCATCAGGCTACTTAGTGCTGGTATTGCAAAAGACTGAAGTAATACCAGTGCATTTAAGGCTCTAATCTCAGCCCATCTCACTCTGCAGTGAATGTCTAGCACCTAAGTGATAGCTACAAAGCTGCAGTGGATCAAACAGCCCTGGCCCAAGGTATTTACCCAGAAGCTCTGGGCAGTGCCAATGGGCATCTCATATCCAAACATGAGCAGAGGGATTAACTTCAGGGTGCTGCAATCACAGCCCAACTGCAGGGGATGTGCCCACAGAAAGGTGGGATGTAAATCCTTAGAAAGATGCTCTCTGCCCTGGAGAGTTCTGGCTCCCTTCAGAAGAGGTGGACAAAGTGCACTTCATTGAATGGGGCACTCAGCCTCTGAGCTGGTCACAAGAGATCACAGAAGAGGCATAGACAGGGTAGCAATCCAAAACTCCCTGCCCTTAGCCTTGACCACAACTTCCCTGATGCTTTCTTTGCTAATCTACTGTTCCATTAGAAGAAATACAAGTGTGGGTAGGGACTAAGGAGTAAAGAAGGGTAAGGATAAGAGTCTTGGGTAGCAATTCAGTAGCAGTGAGTGGATGTTTGCCTTTAGGACCCATTGGTTTCAGTCTCTCCAGGGTTCATCATCACATCTCACTGAGTTCTGCTCTGCCCGTTACCTTCAAAAGCCACATGAATCTGCAAATGCTCCTCTTTTCAACCCTCATTTTAATTCCTGGACATGGGTATCCTCCCTTCAACTTCAAGCACCTCTCCTCAGGCCGTGGTTTCCTAACTAAGATTATTTATTGATAGCCTCTTGCTTTTCTTCTTTCTTTTTCCCTTTTGGCTCCATGGCTCATCAATTACCTGGAGAGGGTATTGATCAGTGATTGTGTCAGCTTTCCCAAAGGTTTCTGGGAGCTGCAGCTGCTGCTGCTGCTTCAGATGATTGCATATGCTCCGTCTTTGATTCACAGAGCACAGCTAGGGAGTATTCTCACTCAACGTGACTTAAGCGAGCAATGAGCTCACAATTTACCCTTAGGAGGGTATTATTTACAGCTCTCACTGAATGGGTGTTTGACATTAAGAAAAAACCCCAAGAAGCCAGAACCTAACAATTAATTCCCACTGAGCCGAATGGAAGCTTTAAATTGGAGGTCTATGGCAGTCTGACATATGTGAGCTTATAGCACTTGGCTACCTGGCTGAAGGATATTTGTGTCTGGCAAACTGAACTTACAGTACTAACATGATTTGTACCACAGCCCGATTTCACCCTCCTCCTTCTAAAGGCTCAGTAAATTAAGTTCATGCTGGTGGCACTCTGTGCTATAAAACTGCTGCTGTAATCCCTACTGGGTCTCCCAGCTCCTACGTTTGGAAATGATTTGCTTAAAGAGATCAGCTATTGATTAATAAGGGATTATTTCCTGAGTCTTCATCGGCTTTTCTACATGATGGATTAATTTGGCCCTATTAAGCCTGTAATTCCCAAGCCTGGGATTGGGAAAATGGCCTATTCAACATGTACAGGTGCTCACCTCCTTTCCCATCTGAACCCCTATTGACTGCAGTCAAGGAAAAAAACAACATGACATTGCCTTTGCTTTTAGGGTGATTTACATGGTCTTATAGCCCACTATACATCTCTGGCCTGAGCAACATAACATCCATCTCACTGACAAATGCCAGTGTGTGTTTCAAAGCAGTAAAAGGTGGGTAACAGAGACAGCAACACTGACCTATCAGCAGATAGCCTGAGAAAGAGCTGCTTTATATATCTGAATATGGTAGATACATCACCAGTGTCTCACCTGCATTATACAGAGATCTTGTTCACTGCTACCTCTAGAAGTTCAGCTGCTGAGCTGGGTGTTTTGTTGAGCTTCTCTGCAATGCTTCAGGTAAAGCTGGGCTGCCCAAACAGTGATGGGAGGTCTGGGGCATTGGGAAGTCATGATGCTGGTTGATAAGAAGCTTCATTCCCCAGGAGAGTCTGGAGTTCTGCTGTCTTCGGCTGGGAGATACTGTGATGCTGAAGAAGGGAGATAGAGGAAAAGATGCAATTTTCTGAGCACCAGCACTATGTGCTCCTACCCACCCTCCCTTCTGCAACAGGAGAGCTTCTTGAAGTCTCTTCTCTCCCATTTTCCTTGCTAAGTTGATCACAAATTAGTGAGAGAGAAATTGATCCAATTGATTTAGGATGAGACATTGCCTCGTAATCCTGTGTCTAAGTCCAAGCTTCTTGCACTTCAAGAAGCCACTTTACTAAGAGGGACTGTTCAAGCTACTCAGACTTGGGCCTTTTACCCCTTACATAAAACTTCAGGGAGCATTTGCTTGAAATAAGCTGCTGTCACCACTTGTGTGATGTTTCCACCCTGAAGGTCAAGAGAAAGGAAAGGGAAAGGGCAGTAAGAGGGGCTGGAGGGCTTTTGAGGGTCTCGCCCACAGTGGAAGCAGAGAAGCTGATGTGGGACCTAGGTATTTTGCTCACACTATCCCAAACCAGCTCTCCATTCTCCTGTGTTTCTGGTTCTCTTAGGGCTGTCCAAGGGAAGGTGAGTTCTTTGCTCAAGTCCAGCCCTAATTTCATACTTCAATGGGAGCAATAAAAAGCTTTATCAGATGAAGCTTGTTTTTCTAACACCTCCTGCAAGCATATGTCCAGCTCACATGCAGACACACAAACAAACACAAAGGCTTCCTCATTACCCCTGGCTTTGTGCTATCCAACTTCCACAACTGTTTTTCCCTCACTGTTTGCACGTTGACCTGTATTCAATGCAGCATCCCTGTGTGCGTTGTGTTTCTCATAGTAACTGTGGTACCACGTCCCCGTACAGATTATGCATGCACCAGATCTTCACAATTCCCTTGTTGTGCCTGGCGCAGGTTCAGATGAGTTGAATTGGAAAGCGATGGCTTTCTCCCTTCTCATCACCACATGTAAATCTTCATCAGGTTGGTGACTTTCCAGCACATCACACCCACTCTTAGTGTTTTGTTTTGTTAGTCTATTAGCTCAGCAGATAATAAATCAGCCTCAGAAAGAATTAGCACTGTGATGATGCCTTTCTGCCTCCCAGAGCACCTCTCTTTATTAAGGTGACTAGTATTTCTTCCCATGAAGAGTCAGTGTGTGAATTCTCTAGCCACCAGCAGAGCATCTTCTGTAATTCCACACTCTGAGCATCTTCACCAGCCTGTCAGCTGCTGTTTCTCTTGTGCTATGGACTTTCACACTGCTCTGGGAAAGCTTCTCAGCCCAAAGATGCCACCTGCTTCCATGTGAACTGCTCCAAAATTGCTTTGGAGCCCATCATGTAGGATGAGTAGCTGTGGGAGATGAACCAACCTAGAAGGATGTTAAGGGTGCCAACTGAATGTGAAGTCTACTGATGAGGTGGGTTTGATTTGGTCCTTTCTATCTGTGAAGCTTAACCCTTGGTTTTCAGACCTGATGCCACGTTCGGCCCTTACTTCCCAAAGTTCAGAGCTGCCGTTAGTGGGTTAAGAGGTGGTTTGGACAAAGAACTGAGATCCAGCAAATAAGATGTAGAAGGTTCAAACTCAGCCCACGTAAACATTTAGTCCCTAATTTTAAGACAAAGGCAGCCTCACATTAAGAAGAAAAGCGAAGAAGTGGCTTTATTTCTTCATAGCATCCTCATATATATGCTGAAATGCATTCCTTCCCCATCAATCACAGTAAAGAGCATATTTGCTTAAAGTAGTTATGAATGAAAGCGATGTGATGAAATCGCTGTCAATGGTCAGGCTGGGAATTCATCAAGATGTCTACTGATCCTCTTGAAAACGTATCATTGCCTGTTGAATTGGGGAGCCTAATGGAAGGGAAATTAGTCGGCAAAGTTGGTTTTATTTTCCCAGAGTTATGGACTTCATCGTATTTCCAATTCGCTGCGAAACAAAGCCAGGAGCCTCCCTTTTGTTCAATTCCAAGCCTTTAATGACTTCATAAAAAAAAGCCCAGGCTGTTGGAATTTATATCCAGAAGTTGCCGTCTTTGCCTTAGTTTCAATTTTGCTGTGAAGTTATTAAAACATTATGTGATCGTAATATATTTATGGGGAGGGGGAAATGAGGTGTAACTCTGACTGAGGCACAGTGATTTGATAAGAACTGTAAAGCACCGAGTGCCACGGACTTGTACAGGGGAAGACGTGTGTGTGTGTCTCTACACTGAGTGGAGTTTTGAGGACATATAGTCCATGCTTGTTGCATGGAGTTCTGATTCTCCCAACCTACATAAATATTAATGAGACTCAAAGGTATCAAACTCTGCTCAGCAAGTTGGACCTGGACTCCCTCTTGCCTTTGAACTGCTCTGCCTTTGTCTTTTGGATACTGCATGACAGAGGATAGGAGTTTTGGAGCAAATTTAGTGGCAGTGTTTTCCTGCTAACAAGCACAGAGCCCATTATTATTCCCCGTGCCTCTATTCACAGGGGAGAAAAGAACACTATTAATGGCCATAAGTAGCTTTCTAGGTTTTTATTCTGCTCTGTTCTGTTAGGCTATACTGCACCTTCCCCGTGGTATCTGAACTTCTGGCCTGTTTTGACAGATGGGTGCAGAGCCAAGCTTACCTGTGTGAGGATGCTGAACACGTTGATGGTAACAGCTCTGGACAGGGATTTTCTTTCTGCAGCATTTCTGCACAGTGTTTTGTGCAGGGCTCCTTACTTAGGATTCCTATAGCTATGTTAAGAGCTCCTAGTACAGCACCAGAGGCAGACTGACAATTTAGAGAGACCATTGCTCTCAGTTTCTAGGCTTTCTCTCCATGGAAAGAAGTTATTGAAATGTCCAAGCTAAACACAGCAGACAGGTCTGTATTGAAAGAAAAAGGGACCCCTGATTTTCTGACCAAAACCCTGTTTTCACCCCAGTGTGGCACTGTTTTGGACATGTTAATCATCCAAGGCAAAAGCTGGACCTGGTATAAATCAGAGTAACCCATTGTCTTGAGCAGAGCTACTCCAGCGGTCGAGAAACAGTCCAATCAACCTGATGGCATGTCAATATGAGTGATAGGAGGCGTATGTTTCTGTGTGCTAAAAGCAGCACAACACATTGCAAAGGGATAGGAAACTGGAGCGGTTCCGACGGAGTCACATATGGCTTCACATATATAATGTGCAAATTCATCAGTCAAAAATATTGAAACACTTCTTGAGGGTAAAGCTCCGCTCCTGCAAGGGCTGCGATCCCACAGACTTCAGGGGAGCAGAGTGGAATCGGTGCCAAGTGCTTGCAGAATCCTCCCACAACAGTGTTCTCCAGAAAGTGGCTCACATGTGAGCAACTTTCATCTTGGGAGACCAGGCTTCATGTCTGGCTTCAGTCATATCCAGCTGAGTGATTTCACTCATCGTCCTCTGTCATCTGCATAATATCTTCAGTCAGCCTGGATCAGGAGAAGGTCTCCAGGATAAGGCGGACCTGTGACAGCAAAGGAGCTTGCAAGTCAAGTGCTTCACCCTGTGTCTGTAGATGATGAAGACAGGGGGTTTAATCATAGCTATGGTGGTGGTCTACAACACCTTGCTGGTCGGGGTGCTCCAGAGCTGATGTAAGGGATACCAGAGGTTGTTGAAATCAAGCACAGAGGAGTAGAAGCAGAGTTAAGCCTTTGTGCCAGAACAAGGCCATTTCAGGTCAGGAATGAAAAGCCTTGGCAGAGTTGAGTGGGGAATCCAGCAAGGTATCTGCCCTCAGGATTCCTGTCTCAAATCTGAACTCGTATTTGCCTCTTTCAAGGTTGCTACATCCACTCATTAAAAAGAAGATGCAAAGAAAATACATGCAGGAATTTTTCCCTGCTAGGTGTTTCCCAACAACATTAAACTTCATATTTACACACCCAAAAAGCTCTCCAGCACCAAGAAATGAGTGTCTGGGCCCACCAAAACTGCACATTTGTCCTTCTGGGACCATAGCAGTGCTTTGCACATACCTGTGCTTAGCAAGGTGTATTCTGGTTGCTAGTATGGGGTTGATAAGATACATGGGGCTCCAGAGTGCAGCTCCATGCACAGACAGTGCTGAACTGAGAGGACAGGCTCATGGGGCCATTTGCTGGCACGTAGAAGAAATGACAAAAGACAACAGCTACATTAGAGCTATTTAAGATAACCCTGAGAGTCTTTCTTACAGGCAGCTCCGCTCCTGCTGACTCTAACTGTATAATGCTAGAGCAGGAAGCCAGGCCCAGCGTGGCTGGTAGGAGAGGGGTTTAATTATTTTCATTCTCCATTTCCATTTCAGCCTTCCCAGTAATTTGCGTTGCCTTTGTCAGCAGAACAAGGGAGACAAAAGATATTTGCCTTGTAGATTCCTTTATAAAGCAGTTCTTTGCTAGGGAAAGCAGCCTGCTTGACAAGCTGCTAAAGCCAAAGCCCACAGTCCCACACAGGTTCAGCATGGAGCACAGACCCAGGGTGGCTTTTCTGGATCACAACCCTCTAAGGGCATTAAAGGAATGCAATCTTCTGGACCAGTCCTTACCCTATTTGATAGGGTTGCCAAGAGCAAGGTCAATGCAATCCTAGCCTCATACATGGATTATTTGCTGTTGTAGATAATTCCCTGGCAGGAGCTGAGCAAGACCACTGCCCTCTTCCCCCTGGATCACCAAAGATGCTCTTGATGGAGTTAGTTCGTGGTGATGGCCACAGCGGCTGGTTTGGAGGCAGGAGTTGCAGAGTGAATAATTCTGTTGCTGTGCTTGGTAAAACTGCATCTGTGTGCTGAAAAGGAAAGCAAATCACTAGCACTAATGGATGGGTGGCTTGTTTGAGACCGTTCCAGACACCCAGGAGACCATCCTGTTTTCCTCTTGGAGTTAAACTGATGGGTGTTGTTCCAGACTGCACTCATGGGAACGCTCTTTATTTTCATTTCCAGCTCAGAAAGCTTGTGCCCACCATTTTCTCATTGGGAAAACACACTGTTTTCTGTCCCTGCTTATCATAAAATAAAAGCCTGATTGTACCACATAGCTTTTCCTTCCTAACCGCTTGGGAACGTAAGAGTAGCAACTGCAAAACACTGTGGAATAGCTACATCCACAACCAGAAATCTGTGTGTCCTTTCTGCCTGTCCTCTGAGCTGGCCTTGAACAAACAGGCAACTTTCCAGCAAAACATATTAACGAGGAATTCTTCCTTCAGAGATACAGGAGTACAGAGATACAGGAGTACAGCATCCCCAGGCCTTTTTCTCAGGAATATAGAATCATAGAATCATAGAATAGTTAGGGTTGGAAAGGACCTTAAGATCATCCAGTTCCAACCATATCACCATATCCATATATAACCATATCCAACCATATCTATGGTTGGATATGGTTATATATGGATATGGTGATATATATATATATTATATATAACCATATCTAGGGAATGAAGAGAGGGGAATAAGTAGGTCTTTGCTATTAGTTGTCTGAACTGGGACAGAAGAGGCTGAGCATTTGAAGGAAGAGGTCATATAAAAATCCATGAGCTTATGGGTGAATTTACCTGTACCAATAAAACAGGAAAGAGGAGCTCCATCAGAACTGTTCAGAGATGGATCTCTCTTGTTGGAAAATACCAAGGTTTTTATATAGAGATTACAGCATTAGTCTGGTGCTGGAGACAAAATATGGCTCTATACATTAAAAATATTGAATATGGCTGGCTACTGCGTGGATACACACAGCTGATGCAGTCGGAATACATTCATTATTCTGGGAACAGATTCGATGCTTTGCTGCAATTTGCTGATGCTCTGCTTTTCATTCCATTTGAACCTGTTTCCCTTCATGTTAAATGTTTTCTGAGAAGAGCTGGCTCTGGTGGTTTTAATGTCCTTACAAGAGTTTGGAGGTCACTGTAGCAGTGTGACTGGTGAAGACAGCAGAATTCCAGCAGCAATTGAACTGCTTCCATGAACCGCTCTTCATTGTGTCCTCTGGACATCTGTTGTGCTTTCTTAATGGGGACTGTTGGCTTTGCTCTTCAGGAACCAAGCACATTATTCTCGAGTTCAGAAATGCTCTGAAGTGCTGGTTAAGTCAGGTCTAAACACAAGCAACAGAACAGTTTGCAATGCTTTGCAGCTCTTTGCATTGGTTATACCTACACCAAGCAGAGGAAACTCTGATTATCAACTACAATTCCCTTTGCACTTCTTAAACAGCGTGAGTCTCATAAAACCTTAAATCCTTTCAGCCCTAGGTGACAATGAGGAGGGAAAAGTGTTGGCAAAGGGAAGAAGGTGAGAGAGGAAACTGGAAGGCTGCGGTGGGCAGGAGCTTTCCGTATTCTGCAGCACAGGCAAGGGCAAAATCTGGCTCTGGCTTGACTGCAGAAGGCAGAGCCTCTTCTGAGCAATGCAGCATGGCAACACCAGTGCCAAAAGTGTCCCTGAAGTGTCCACAAACTGTTTAGATGAGGCCCTTAGTAACATGGGTTAGTGGTGGCCTTGGGGAACAGTTGGACTTGATGATCTTGAAGGTCTTTTCCAACCTGGTTGATTCTGATTCTTCTCCCAGGTACATACCCTGAGCCAGGCAGGAGGTAGTTTCTGGGGAAAGGACATCATTAACAGTGCTTTCCAGAAGTTTCATAGCAGCCTTCCAGTATCTGAAGGGGGCCTGTAAGGATGCTGGGGAGGGACTCTTCATTAGGGACTGTAGTGAT
>JANHGB010041368.1:21528-31644 GCA_026283785.1 Coracopsis vasa
GTGAGCTGACATACCCAGCACGGCAACATAATTCCTCTTGGATGGAGACATTCCCCCAGCTCAGACCGCTGGGGCTCTGCTGCTGTGTTCAGTGCCTCGGATACACCAGGACAGCATCTTCTGCGAGCAGCACAGCATCCCTCACACACCAACCTGCAGCGCGGCAGCTGGGAGAGCAGCGGCAGTTGAATTGCTGCACATGTATCTCTGCAGATTATTTCCTGCTCCAACACTTGGCGTAAAGGCAGATGCTCTTAACCCTCTGGAGGCCTGTGCCGCTGTCCCCCCGCAGCAGGGGCGAGCGAGCAACTCCAGATACTCTGCGGTGAGGCGGGAGGGAGGTAACTGGAGGCACACAGAGCATCCTCCGGGCAGCGGTCCTGACCTCGAGTGAGTTGCAGTCACTCTGGGCTCAGGGAGCCGGCCATGCCCTCGGCAGCCCACAGCACCCCTGTGCCGGCAGCTGCTGCAGCATCACCCGCTGCAGGTCCCGGCACCACCGCGCTGCCCCAGGGCCCGCAGCAGACCCGGACCAGCGCTGGAGGCCACGGCCACGCAGGCGAGGAGGGGGCAGGGGCAGAGGTGAGGAGGGAGCGCGGCAGCGTCACCGCCGCCCGGGCACAGCGGGCTCCGGCTCCGGGCACCGGGTCCCCCGGCCCCCGGCGCTGCCCATCACCCGCGGCAGCTCCAGCGCGGCTCCCGCTCCTGCCTGCGAATGTGACTGGAAAGCATGGCTGAAGAACATGTTACAATTAACAGGAGGGAGGGAGATACTATTGCTCTCCTGCTAGTCTTAAAGGCACATTGCTCACATGTGCGGGCTGGAGGCGCAAATGCCTGCAGCTCCAGCACCCAACCTGCCTGCAGGCAGGCAGGCAGCCTGTGCAGGAGCCCTGCCTGGGTCAGGGCAAGGAGAGCACCCGGGGAGCCAGGAAGGGAAGGGGCAGCATGCAGGAGAGCTCCAGCACCAGAGAGTGAGGCCTCCCACATCTCCAGCTCTGTCTCAGGAGCAAAATCAGGTCTGTGATACCCAGCTCAGATGCTTACCCTTGTTACTGGCCCCTCTGAGAGCATCCCAGCCTGGTCACTGCTGTACCATGTCCCACACACAGACCCTGCCATCATCTCTGGCAGGCAAGGAAAGCCTGGGACACACCAGGGGCATGGAGCATGCCCTGGCAGGAGAGTCAGGTCAGTGGCATGGCTCCCACGGGAGGTGCTAGCCAGGACTGCATCAGCAGCATGGACAGTTTGCACCCTGATGTCAGCCAGAAAGGATGCCCCTTCTGCAACTCAGAGCCAGGAGCTACACAGCACTGAAATTCACTGTGCCACATGTGCTAAAGCTGTAATGAGTTCAGCAGGTCTCAGACTGGCTGCAGTATCTGGTGCTCCAGCTATTCCTCTCCTGCCACAGGGCTGCAGCCAGGCGGCTGCGCACCACCTCAAAGCCACAGCGTTCTCTCTTTTCCGCCTCTGATACCCTCTTGTGTGTGCCTTGGGATGCTCTGGCTGGTCCCTCAGTGTGTCACAGTTTGGATTCATCAAGAATAATGCCAGTAGCTCCAGCCCACATTGAGCTTTCCCATATCCTACCCCCAAACAGCCTCTGAAACACCCTCTGGAAGTCTGTCAAGCAGGGAATTGCTCTATTAAACATCTCTGCTTTGCTCTCTGTGGTAGCTGTTGGACGGAGTTACGTGAAGCTCCAGACCTTGTTAAACCATTTTGTATCACACAGCATCACATTAACACCTTTTAATCCCCAAGCCCACGGGAGGCACCAGAATTGACCTGACTGATACCTGTCCACATCACCAGGAGGGAAGCTACGAGCAGCACGGACACCTGAGCCTGAGCAGGCAGTGACAAAACCACTTCCTCACTACAGCAATCTGCAAGTTTAGTGTAGTTTAAGTGCAGGCTTTTCTGAGAAATACCCTGAAAGAACAAGTACAGACTCGATACCATGAATACAGAATCAGTGAAGAGTCACTGCTGATGCAAACGGGCGTCACAGGATAATAAATCCCTGCTTCCCTGTGGTGCTTGTGCAGAGGGGCTATTAAAACCTGATCACCTGAGGAGATTAGTGCAATGCCAATGTCCCTGCTTCCAGGCCACGCAGCTTTGTGTGAAACCAGCACAGTGAAGTAGTTCTAATTTGTCTTTATTAAGCACTGCTCGTCTTCTTGACACCGGAGCTACAAAACATGTGTCAGTAGTAATCAAAATGCCAGCAGAGACGCTCAAGGCTTTATACTCCTGAAGAGTTTCCCCTGAATATCCAAGATCAAATTTGCTCTACAGAGCATAGCTGAGGATTTCTCAAGCCTAATGCCTCATGAACCCATCTGATCAGTATGCAAACACAGCACAGTGACTATATTCACTGCTACAAGTATCTGTCCTGACATGCAGAGGTCTCTGCAACGCTGTGAATAGAATATTCTGTGTACAGGCAGGGTTATTTAAGTGCAAGACCCGAGGAATCAATCAAAACTGGATTCAGAGCAAAGGACTGCCAGTTGGATTCAACAGATGAAATGCTGATTTATTTCGTTGTGTACAATGGAGTGGTTTGGTGGGAAAAACCCAGGCTGCAGGGTCACATCTTGCTGTCACCTACCAGGTCTGTCACCAAGAACTGCACCCATGTGTGTGAGGGGAGATGTGGGCTACCCTTTGCTGCACCGAGCACATGACGCCTTTGGTTCAGGGCAGTATAAGACTTCATTTTAAAACCATTTCAGTGTAAGGAAGACAATCCACTGCAAAGTGTCAGACTATAGAAACCTGAATCCCTAAAGAACTCTATAAACAACTGCAAGACCCAAAATTCACATGGCAATTGTACTAAACTGGATGTTCCACCAAAAATAGGTATTCCAATTGGAGCACACAGCTCTTCACAACAACACTGCAAAGCACTTCTCAAAGGCTTGAAAGGCAAAATAAATAACTGTCAACCTAAAGCAGCAGAGCCACCATTGCAGTGGTTTGAAAACAGAGAATCTTGGAAGTCAGAAACCTAACTACAGCTATACACAGCTATACAGAATAAACTGTGCTCCTACCAGATACCTCAGGAATTAGAGCAAAATTAGGAAGAAAGGGAGGTTAAATGTTGAGTTTAGAGAGGGACTTTTGACAAGGGCACACAGTGATAGGACAAGGGGTGATGGGTTCACACTTAAACAGAGGAGACTGAGATGAGCTCTTAGGCAGAAGCTCTTCCCTGTGAGGGTGCTGAGGCGCTGGCACAGGGTGCCCAGAGAAGCTGTGGCTGCCCCATCCCTAGCAATGTGATCCATGATTCTATGAAATATTACTTTGCACATCAACTTTTCTATTCACCAAAGCTGCTATGGGGTGAGGGGATTGGGATGTATCTTCCCCACCTGTGTTATCAGCATTCTTTACTATTATCAGTTACCTGAAATACCTTTTTTTCCTCACTGATCTTTAAAGATCACCTGGGTAATCTGTACCCTGAGTTTTGGCATGGGATGTGAAAAGATGGGTGTGAGGGGTTACCTGCGGTCCCTTTTCTAGGTCACCCCTTAGGGGTATGAGACACAGAGGAGTTTGACTTCTGTAAACAGGCATTTGCATCCAAGGACAGAGATCACAGGAGGAGCACAGAAAAGGGGTGGACTTTGTGCTGTGCAGATGAATGGTGCCAAGCCTGGAGGACTGAAAATTAGGGCACTCACTTGGCAAAAGGACTGCAAGACGGAAAGAGAATGGCACTGGTTCAGCTGGAAGTCTCTGGGGCCATGAGAAGTCCCTGGATGCTGTATGAGCCCTCCAGCACCCACTGCCTCCAGCGGCTGGGAGCTGGAAATGATTTAGATGATCTAAAAGAATCAAAGCCAATTGGGAGTCAAAATCAGTGGGGATTCAGTGTGAAGCAGATGCTGCTGGGGCTGCTTGAAGGCTGTATGAGACCTACACTTACCAGGTAGGAACTCCCCAGAGCACTGACCAGGCTGTTCTGTGGTTGAGAAATGCTCTCCTTTGGGTATAAGTTGCAAAAGTGCATGTCAGCAGCCGGGTATGAGCACCACGCTCAATACCTGCAGCACCATAAGGGAGTTTAAAAGTAGGTCACGGCTCAGTGTAAACTCAGAGTAAACTCTTCCTCCTCAGGTGCACCAAGGTGCTCTTTCATGTGCTACCGAGGCAGGAGTACATGAGCACACCGAGCATCTGCAACCTGTGTCCTGCAGTACCTGTGCTGGGGTGTCTGGAGATGCTGCCTTCACCACATGGTGAGGGGTCTGGCAGGAGGATGGCAGCACTTGCCACGTGTCACAACATACAGTGACAGTGGTATCAGGCAGCTTTTGGGTCTTACGATGCTTTTCCGTGCCCCTTAGCACTGTGTGGTGCTGCTGTGATGTCCCACAGCTCACAGAGCAGCCCTGCTCTGCTTTACTTTCCATGTCCTGGCTGCACTTTTATCTCTCTGCCCTTATCAAGTCCTTCCTGGCTCAAACACATGTGTTTTCCCGTGGGAAAATGCACTTTTTCTTAGCAACAAAGGCAAAGCACGAGATAAACCATCTGAGAGCAGCGAGATTAACAGGGAGGTTGAGAGAAAATGAATGTGTGGTCATCACCCAGTGTCAGAAGCTTCAAACAGATAGGATTTGAATGCTCTGCTCACCGTTTTTCCAGGCAAGAGGCAAAAGAAGCCAGAAGAAATTGCAGTTGTCAGTTACTGGAAGAAACGAGTTCTTTACCTCATCCCTTCCTACCTGCAGTGAATGAATGATAAGACTTCCCCTTCATCTCTACATTGAAATCCCACACACTTGCTTTAAATATCACCAGGGCCACTTCTCTTGATAGTTCCAGTTTTCTGCCCTGGGAATATGGAAATGTGATCATCACCTACACTGCTTCCCTGCACAATTACAGCCAAGGAGTGAAACAAGCAGACTGTGACTGAGAGATGCTGCTATGAAAGCTCACCAGAGGAGAAGGGAAATGTGCCACATGAGGAAAGGATGGAGCCAGCACGAATATTTTCCATTGGAACTGACTTTCTGAAATAAACAGCCCCTAAATAATTCCATTCGCAGGGAATACCTGCTTCTCCTGGGAAAATGTCAGTTCTTCAGATAGAGAAATACATTCAAATGTCACATGTCAAAATACATCAACTGTATTTTGTCTGAGCTAAAAGTGAGGTGGGTTTGTTTGCAGAAAATCAAGCGGGGAGAAGTTAGACTTCTCTGACTTTGCTAGTGAATAGTACCTAGCTCACCTAAAGCTGGCTTCATCCACAGTGCATCTATAACTGCATCCTGTCCTTTCCACATGCAGGAAAAACCTGAGATACTTGAGTGATGAAAACAGGGTAAAAAGAGGCATCTCGAAATGCATTTCAGACCCACAGCTGAAGGGCTCTGCTCTGGCTCGTTTCACCTGAGATGTGTCATCTCTTAAATGGCCCAAATTTACCAGGCACCAGCAGGAAATTAGTTTGTGAACATAACTCCTGTAGTTGCATATACCAGTGAGCCACACAGTGACCACCAGGACTGCTTTAAATACATTGGGGTGTAATTCTAACCCTGGCTTATATCACTAACAAAAGCCACCCTAGACATCATCTCGACCATCCCTGTGCAGATGATTCTCAGTTTGAGGCAGGGTGAGTTATGATGCAGCAGGTTCATCACAGCTATAGAAATCCTTCCTAAAGCTGTAAGAATTGTTTCCATCCTTCAACACACAAAGGAAATAAACTTACACTGAAGTCCCAGTAGCTTGTCCAGGGTTTCCCTCTTAAATCTCTGCTGTGCAACACGGCTTCCTGAGTGGCTGCCTACCCAAAAAATAGAGGAGACATCAGCAAGGACACATCGACAGCATCACAGATGGGTACTTGGATGCAGCCCTAAAGATTAGAGCAATAGCATCATCCACAGTCAACTAGAATTCCTCTTTTAGAGGCAGCAAATATTGGATTATTTATTTTGCATCATGACTGCTTTCTCCTTTCCTCTCCTTTCTTAGTTCTTTCTGTACGGTAAGGAAAGAGCATTTGATGAGTGTGGTATATAATAACTGAATATTAATCTCTTCCATTCAGCCAGTGCATGCATTCATTTATATGGATGATTTGCTAGTTTTGTTTGAATACACACACACATATTTAACAGCGAGGTTTATTATGAAAAATGCCATCAAATTAAGTCTTTTATAAGATGCCAATGTTATTGGCAAGAATTGCATTTTATTTTCTTTGTAAATGTGCTGCTTCCTTAGACATTCATTTCTTTGGAAATCCAGTCCTTTTCCAAACGCAAAGGCACTGGTGATGAGCAACTGTCATTCCCACATTAAAAAGCAAAACCAAGCCTTGATCTTTCTATAGCAGATTAGGGAGTGAGATAAAAATGAGATGAAAGCCTCAAATGTCTGTTCCACTAGGTTCCAGGCATTCTTTTTGTTTTAGTTCCGCACTCTGCCTCTTTAATTCCCCCTGGCTCAAATGCCAATTTTCTGCTATGTTGGCATGACTGCTGAAGAATTGCTTCTGTTAATAAACTGCACAAAATAGCTGAGCAATTAGGCAATTAAACTGGTTTAAATTTAATTTAAAACCCTGGCATTTTGCTAGGAGTACTCTCTGGGTTTTTTCTCTTCCTTTAATCCCATCTTTTCCATGTGGAAGGAGGCAAAGGGCAAGTTGGAAAGGTGGGAATGCAGCACGGTGACGAGGGAAGAGTCTGCTGGGACTGGAGTTTGCTCAGGCTCTGGCTGCAGATAAGCACCAGGGCTGCCTGCTTTGGGGAGCACGTTGCAGCCCATGTCCCTTATTAGAACAAGTCATTTTTTCCCAAACATTTAACACACAAACAAGCTTAATCTGATTTCTGTCCTGATCCCAGATGGGTATCGGGGCTTGTAAGCAAATGCTTTCAAGAGCTGCCTACCTGCTCCCGGCTGCTAATTCAAAACAAAAGGAGCAGTGAGTTAAACACAGGAATTATTATGCCCGGGGGTGAGCAGCCGGCTCTGCTCATCACCGCTTGTTCCCACTGCATTCAAGGGCACTTCTCCAAGTTACCTGAACCATAGGAAAGTTTGTCCTATTTGACCTGTACTTACAGAGATGCCTTTTTTGCTACAGATTCTGTTTGTATTTTGATAAATGCTGTTTCACTGACTTGCCATTGACAGTGGCACTGGGATTTATGCTTGCTGGAAATGGGCTCAAGAGAAGGATGGTGAGATGGCTTCTTCCATCATGCCATGGCTGCATCACCAACCCCACCACTGGCTGCCTTGCTCCATCACCAGCCAAAACCCTTCCTGGGCCACTCACACAATGGGGACAAGCTCTGGAGCCCACCTCCATCTTGATACCTCCTTCCCCAACCCAGTCATCTCTCCAGATCTCTGTTCCGATCCACAGTTCCAACCCACCCTATTCATGGACCAAATCAAAGTTTTCCCAATAACCATAAAGCTTCAACTACCCAGCAACATCCCATCCCTTTGCTCTGCAGCCACTCTTCCACCCTCATTGCTCTTCACTGTGCATCTCAGCTGACCCCCAACTCTATCACACCTAAGTTTTTCAGAGCAAGCTGTCCTCTTCACTTGTCAATGCATTAAATCACTTTTCTTACCATAATGGCTGGAGGAAACCAAACATTCTCCTCACTGCCCTGCAAAACCTTTCCCCTAACAGAAACTGCCCACATCTTCTGAGCCTTTTTGATCTACCTACCTTTGAACAAATGATGCCATAGTTAAGCAAAATATAGCACGATGTTGTATATTCTGCAGTGCTGACTGTCTCCTCAAGGAAAGCTCATATTTCCATGGTCACGTAATGGCTATTTTTAGGGAACCAGTCATTCTTGTTATTTTCCTAGGCTTTGATATTAAAAATAATGGAAAAAGAATTAAGAGGATTCTTCTAAAGGTTACAGTAGTCACATACTGTTTGCAAAATCCAGACTGAAACTTCCCCCTCTGAGCTAATTTGGGGATATCAACATTAACAATATTCACGTCATTGCAATCAGGCTTACATTATCATTTCCACTTAATACACCATTGGGACCAATCCTGTGCTAGCTGGGGAAATGCACTATAAGTTAATTCATTATTTCTGGTACGATTCTGTGCTTAATTGAGATCTCCTGTTCTGTGCAATGAGCTCAGTTGTTACCTTGAGAACAGGGAAGTCAGGTGCAGGAGGGTCCTCACTGCAGACCTGGGTATCTGCACACTTTGGTGCTGCAGAGCTGTCAGCAATGCAGGCTACACTAGGGTGTTAATAGAGATACTAGGGCTGGAAGTGCTGGATGACTTGGAGAAATGAGATGTGCCATGGAAACAGGCTGCTCGTGGTAGTAGTTTAGAGCAATGCAGAGGATTGGGGCAGCAGCGAGACTTTCATGTCCTGCTTTCTGGACATTGCAGAGCACCATTTCAAAACCCTTTTTGTCTCTATGTGTTAGCATAGATTGCAATATTCATTTCTGTCCTCTCCTCCCTCCTGACATTGACTTTCCACCGCTAGCCCTTGGGCTGTCCAGTCCCTTTTGACAGCAGGGTCTTCAGAACATCCTCTCTCTGTATATTTATACAGTGCCCAGCATGAAGGGAAGCTGATTTTTTGCTGGACCTTTCACTGCTACTGTAATGCAGCTAATAATAATATTACATCCTTAAACTATGTGTCCTGTTTCAACACATCTGACAACCTTCTTAGAAAAAAGAGGGATGTATTATGCACATGTGAAGAGGCTCTAACATCAAGTGGACACCACATAATTCCAGATCATCTTCTGAGTGTCACAAGTAAATGAACTGTCACAGGCATGACATCGGGAAGGATAATTAAGATAATGGGTTGGTCAGTATGTTTGTACATCAACAGCCATCAACAGGATTACTGGTCAAGGCAGATCACTTCCCAAGCCTCCCAGCTAGCAAGATGTAATCAGAACTTCAGGACAAGAGAGTCTATGAATTATTCTTGTCCATGATGAGATTTTCAGGCACGTAACTCTTTGAAGAGAAACATCAATTTTCCTCATCCTGCAAGTGTCATACCACAATCTTTGTGTGGCCAACACCATGCTCTGGCAGTGCCTCACAGGTAGAAAGTGATAACAGCTCCCTATGGGGTACCAACCCTTTCTGGGTTGGACTGGATACGTAGCTCCACCCTTGGCATGTTAATGATGCCATCCTCAGTGATCAGCACTGCTTGATTTCTACCAAGCTTAAGCATTATCTAGCAGGGCCTTTGTTTTGGTGAGAGGACTCAGCTCTGATGTGGTTCAAGAACCGTATGTTGGTCATGAACCACACCTTGGACAATTCTGCTTCGTTTTGTGACATAATCACTAAAGGAGATCCAGGACATTCAGTCGTTTATTGTAGTTCCTACAGATACCAGCAGAGGTTGTATTGAAATGTTAGATAACCACGTATGCAAAGACTACATTGACTCTGATTCAGTCATGATGACTTTGCCAATAAATACACAATCACTTTGTTATACATCACATTTGTATATTTGAAATGACCTAATTGATAGGAGCATGAAAGGATTAAATTACCATATAGCAAGACAACTACACCAAACTAGGCATCTATTAACATACTACACGTCGATCAGTGTTTTACCAATTAATGGCTATCTAATTATCTTGCTATAATGAGCTTGTTAAATGCCAATTAAATGGCAAGATGTTTGAATGCATTAATAAGAATGTAATTACACAGTTATTGGTGACATAATTTTCACATCATTAACTAGTAACTTATCCTGATTGAATTTAATAAGTATATTCTTTTAACTTCCCATTGATCCCCATTCAGGATACAACCACCGGTCAGTTAAGACCGACCAAGATGGCTGTAATTATCAGGATCATTATTGGAAAAGTTTCATGTCCCTCATGTTATAAATAAGCAATAACTGAAGAATGCACTGGAGGAAAAGCCAACAGAAAGTATAATTACACTCTGTGCACACAGAGACAAACCTGGGATAGCTCCATCCCTGGCAGTGTTCAAGGCCAGGTTGGATGGGGCTTGGAGCAACCTGCTCTAGTGGAAGGTGTCCCTGCC
>JANHGB010041368.1:40735-59408 GCA_026283785.1 Coracopsis vasa
GTGGAAGGTGTCCCTGCCCGTGGCAGGGGTTGGAGCTGGAGGAGCTTTAAGGTCCCTTCCAACACAAACCAGGCTGGAATTCTATGATTCTATGTCCTAAATTTCCACTGATTTGCCCAAGTGCTCAACACCTATGAGGCAATCAGGCAGGCCAATGCTCCTGTCGATCTGCCTCTAATGAACCTGGTTTCATTGCCCAGCCAGCCACCTCCTGTCAGCTCTCTCCCATGGAAATGGACCCTTAGCCCAACCTGCTTTCCTGGGGTTTCTGGGCCAGTTTCTAGCCTTACAAATGAGACACTAAGCTTAATTTCTTCTTTTCATCTTCTTCTCCTTATTCTTTTTCCTTGATGCAATGTGCTGCTTTTATTAAGATGCTACCTACAGGACTCGCTCCTGATGCTCACAAGTGCCTCTTCCATCCAGAGGCAGCTGGTGAAATTGCTCCTCAAAGCACCAGACACGTAATTAACAGTGAGATGAAGTCTCCAGTTCACTTGCTTTCTCACTCATCCGTCCTCTTTCACGCTGTCTAGTACAGCTAGAGAACGGGTAGCAAGGTCTTGACCAAGCACTTTGAACTGCAATCATCTTGGGATAGCCAAGGAAGCTAATTACCAGCTTTGTTTCTCTCTCCCTTACCCCTTCTTCCCTCTGATGACAAGGGGATGAAGCAGACCCTCAACATCTCTTCCTGTAGACAGAAAGGCACAGCTTTCCCTCTCGCTTTCCCCACTAAGGAGTCCCCTGTGAGATACACTCCATGCCCTCTGATGACAGCGCTGACATCTCTCCTCTTAACTAGCCCAGTCCCTCTGGGAAGTGCTGGAGAAGTAATTTGGCTCCCAACAAACTTGGAAGCTCCGGTTGTTTCAGGAAGGTTTGTCAGTGTGGAGACAGACAGAAGGGACTCAGGTCAGGAGCCTGGCTTTGCCATGGAGAAAGACAAGCCAAGAAGCTTTGAAAAGCCTGGTATTCCTGGGCTTTCTCCCACACTGTCCTCTCTCCGAGGCTGTGAGCTTTGGGGCTGGTCTGGAGCTATGCCATGGGCATGTAGGGCAGACCCCTGCATCTCCCTGGGGCAAGCTAAATACAGATACCACCCTGGAAGACCACCACTGCCTCTTTTATCATCATAATTTCTGCTTTAAGGCACAGATTTTACTGTTTATCAAACCTGGCCCCAGAATACCAGCCTACAAACTAGATCAGAGGACAGGTCTGTAACCCAGCAAACTAAAACCCTGTTTGCCAACATATTCTGCCTCTTCTTTTTACCTGCAGCTCGCTGTACAGCAGTGGAAAGCTTAGTTAAACCAAGCCCTTGACATGTTTAAAGCTCTGTGCAAATATTAGCTAATCAATCCTCCAAAATCCCTCTTCTATACCAAGCAAGTAAATGTTGCTGGGCCTGATTCAGTCTTATGGTGCAACACAGCCTCACGGGTCCCAGGAGGGAAGAGGTCAAATAGGAGCAAGCACACAGTCACCCCAGCTCAGAGGAGACAGACTTTCCAGCATCCATCTCAGCACTTCCACTGCCCAAAATAGCTCTTGGCACGGTGTTGCTGTAGATTCCTGCACCTAAGACTATTTTGCCCCAGGCACTCTAATTTCCCTGTAATCCAGTATCAAATCTCTGCCTCCTCAAACCCTGTTTCAGTCCTGATCTATTCCTCTTTTAACCTTGTCACAGCCACCACCTGACTTTACAAACTGGTTTCTTGGACTCCAACCATCTCCCTTACTTCCCTGTTTTTAATTGTGCCCTTGCCTTGCCCTTTGGATTAGCACATCTCTGCCTTCCCTTGGGTTCTACCCAAGGGAGCTGATTCCTGCCTTAGTTTCCCTCACTCCACTCCTTGGGCCTATAATGTACCCCAGTCTGTTCAAGCTCATTTCTGCAAGGCATTTCCCAGTAGGGTCCTTTGACATCTCATCTATCCAGTGAAGCTGAAGTATTTGGCCAGGTCCTGGAATCAAAGTGGTCCTTTCCCTGGAGGTACCTGATAGCAGCAGGGGAGCCCTGAGGTCAGCTTGGGGGGGATGCACTTACAGCCCCCCACCTCATACACTGCATCCATTGCTCTGAAAAGGTTTGAGACAGAAATCTCTCACCCTTTTTATTTAACTATATGCCCTGAAGATTCACATACCTTTAATTTAGCATCTTGGATCTGCTCCTGCCTCCCTGCCCAGGGTAGGTCTGCTTTTACTTTCCAATCCTGCTTTTACCATCATCTCCTCTTCCTCCCTGTGGCTGTTACCCTCCATGTAGCTGTAATCCCACAGCGTTATCCCTGCTGGAGGGAACCTTGTGCGTTATCAAGTGTGCATTTGCAACCTCTTCAGTCCTGGTAGGCTGGGCTGTCTGTGCATTGAGGAGGGCTGAGGGAGATTTTCCCACCAAGCTTCCATAAACAGCACACCCCTTGACTTTTACATGATTTCTCAACAGCAGCGTGCTTTATACACACATCTCTTTCGGACTCTACATGACAAATGCTATATTGATGCCGGCTGTATCAACAGCTGGGTTCCTCATCTGCAATGGGTTTGTATAGCCTGAAGTCTTTAGGTTTGCCTTCACGGCCCAGAGATCATCAGCAGTCCGAATCCTTCAAATGTTGACTTGGCTGATTCGTCTGTCAATGGGGTTTGTGTCACAGTTTAATACAAAGCTGAGAATGTGAAAGTGGCTGTTGCGTTATCCCATAGGGATGCCCTTAGCGCTAGTTCTGCAACAAGGAGTTTTGCTTCCAGAACAACTGAAGGACACCAGGCCACCAAGCTTGGGATGGAGACAGGACTGTATCCCATCCTCTTCTGAGAGGCCATCTCTGTTGGAAGATTAGGAAATCCCTTGTTGGTTGGCTGCTCCCTTGGTACGTGTAGGCTATGGGGAATTATCAGGCTCTGAAGCAAACTCATGTTTCCTAGTGTCTGAGCACCAGACACTCCCTTCTCTGCAGAGAATGAAGGTGGCCATGAGCACTGGCCAAGGAAAGCTCACATCAGTGGGTGCTGCAGCTTTGATTCAGCATTTTATCTCATTTGCTCAGCCTCCAGCAGAGCCAGGCAGATCCTGCAAGAAAGAACAGGAAGACAAATCTCCCCTCCAGCATCTGCTCATATGCAGAAGTTAATTCATTTTATGCTTCTCCATTGTTGAAAGCTCAGAATGAAGGAACAGTGGTGCTGCTGCCTTGGCCATCTGCCTGGGGCTGGGATCTGAGGGTGCTCCCCAGTCTTGCCACAGCATTCTTGCTTTGCCTCAGATTAGACAAATAGACTATTTGTGTCTCAGCTTTTAAGCTGTGAACTAGGAATAGCACATCTCTGTGCCCCAGGGATACCTTCTCCCAGCCAGCGTGGGAGCGGGTTACTGTGGCCATCTGGGATCCCATAGCAAAATGCTGCTAGATGTGCCCAGTCATCCCGGCATAAAGAGAGGTACCCACAGCAAAGGACACCTCCCCAAGTGTCTGTTGAGACTAATGCTAGGACATTGCTTTGTTGTTTACAGAACTGCTTCTCCATGCAGCCTCTAGACCCACTGAAACCAAAGCAATCACAACTCAGCATCACAGCTCACTCACCATCCTGGCTTCTCACGTGTTAAACCAAGATTCACATCTTGGTGTTCACTTTAAGGCTTCTGGAACCAAACCTAGATTTTGTGGTCTTTATTTCTTGCTTCTCCTAATATTGTGTGTGTTTATTACCAAAATAAATAAGCGCATGAAATGCAGACAAGAAGTAATGGGAAAGGGTTTGCTGCAGGGAGCTCCCCCTTGAAGCCTCCATCTCCTCCTACGGAGCCTGTATAAAAGCCTCTTGAGGAAGATAATAGAATAACAAGTCAGGCTACTAAAGTGGGGAACAATCAGAAATCAAGTAAGATGGAAAGTGGAAAAATTACTACTAATAAAAGCAAGAATGAAAATGGTATTTCAACAGTACGGGTGCGGAGAAGATCACAGCTTTTAAGCCAAAAGTGTGGTTTGCAGATGATAATAAAAACAATTAACTTCAAGACTCTTCCTCATCCTTCCACCCTTTGTTCCAAACTACAGACTCTCCCAGGATCCTTTGACACAAAAGCAAACGTTATCATGTTGGGTTTATCCTCTGCAGTTTAATACAGCAGTTGTAAGGCCTGGGCTGTGGGCTTCATGAATGGGTGGTTAGTTTGGCTGAGGATTAGGCTCTGCAGGGATCCTCCTTTCCTTTGATTCTCTTCACAAGGATTTGTTGGAAAAATCTGTATATTGATTTATGACCCTTCAGCTCATGCAACACAGCATGGCAATTCCCAGGTCTCTACCTCTTGTTCTCTAATGCTAGCGGATAGGATTGGTTTGGTCTAGCTTTGTGCCTGACTAAAGGAAGAAAAGTGGGGTTTTTTAACAAGGATTACTCATTTCAAACAGATCAGCCTTTTAAATCCTTCCCTTTGTGCCTGCCACAAGTCCCATCCACCAGGGCCAGACTGGGAAACGCATTCCACATCCTCACAGGGATGGTGGTTCCTTGCCACATCCGCTATCAGCATCCCTCTCATGGGGTGCTCCAGCCCTTGCACCATGCCAGGATCAGTCACACCAGACAAGAAGGGTCAAGGCTCTTGAACACAGTGCAGGAGTGGGATCCAGAGGGAAATGCTTTGAAGAAGGGCTTGCTGACGTACCACAGTCCCCTGCTTCTCTGCTGCTGGAGCGCTTGTCTAAAGCAGGAAGGTCGAAGTCTGAATTGTTGGATGAATCATTGTGAGGGCTTACAATCTGTGCATCCAGGGGACTGGCAACTGCTGGCAGGGCTGGGTCGCGTTATTGCTGTGCTTTGACCCAAGAAGTCAGCAAATCATTTGTCTCTTTGAAACTGTTCCTTTTGGAGATTTTGACAACGGAGCCAGGTGTTCCCTTGACAAGCGATTCTATTTCTTTACAAAGCCTGTCTGAAATCCCAGTTCCCAGGACGTGGTCAGCATTGAGCAGTTTCCTTGCTTACAGCTCCCAAAACCTCCTCTTCCAGAAAGTTCATTGCTCCAAAGAGCATCAGTAGACTCCAAAGAGTCCATTCCTCCAAAGAGCATCTCCAAAGTCCATTGTTCCAAAGAGCATCAATGGACTCCAAGGAGTCCATTGCTCCAAAGAGCATTGGTCCAAAGAGCATCATGTGCTGTCTCACACCCCACATGGGACACACTCATTTTTTGGTTCTCCCCAACTGCCAAATCTCTCACCAAGGCTTTGAAAGCTCAAATCAGACTCCCATTAAATAATGCAGACTTGTACCAGGCCATACCTTATGCAGTGTCTTCTAACATTTCAGTTCTCTCGCTCCTCCTGATTGCTTATGACTACTCTGGAAGTTTGAGCAAGATCTCTAGTGACACATCTACTCTCATCTACCTTTGAACATGACATATAATGACTCAGCTAAGTGTTGTACCACAGAGCCAAGGCTTTTCTTTGAGAAAGATGAATTATGAATAGGTTGGTTTTCCTTAAATATCTGATCTGCTCTAGTCATTATCCTTAATGCATCGCTGCACCAGCAAACACCAGCCTTTACTGATGTGTGAGCATGATGTCTGTGTCTTGCACATAGCCTTTGGGGTCTGAGGGAATCTATTCCCTAGGAGGGAAATGCCTTATTATAAAAGCCAAGCTCTGAGTGGGATGAGGAGGGAAGGGAGAGGTGGATAGAAAGGGGAGTTATCCGCTTCCTTCCTCCTGCCTTCACTCAGCAGAGCATGTCCAAGGAGCGGGGCTTGGCTTTCACAGCTCAGTGGCAAACACTGTGTAAATCTGGCAGCGTTTCTGTTTCTGATGCACTCAGGTGGAGCCAGCAGCACAGGCTGCTCTTTGGTTCCTCTGTTTTCTAAGTTCCTCTCCTTTAAGTGCTCCCCAAATCCCCTTTTTCCATAACTGAGGTTGTTTCTGCAGGACCCTCAGCCCCATGTAACTGAGGCAATGCTTCTAAGGGGGAGGCAGAGCAGGGGGCTGGTCCTCTTCATAGAATCATAGAATAGTTAGGGTTGGAAAGGATCTGAAAATCATCTAAGAACCAACATGGGCACGGAAACCTAACACTAGACCATGTCAACCAAGGCTCTTGCTCATCACTCATGTGATGAGACATGGAGGGGCAGGAGATCTCAGATGCTGTGTGACCCAGCACGGGGCTGTTCAGCTCTGCAGAGCTTTCAGGGCTCCCTTCCACTGCAAAAACTAAAAAGAGGGATGTTCAATTGGAAAATGCCTTGATTCTCTTACTCAAGTGAGCTCCAGATCAGCACAGGCTTCTCAGTTCCTTCCTGAAGATAATACCCAACTGGCTTGGCTTTGTTCACACCATCACCGGTGATTCGTACAGCCAGAGGAGAGCTGTATCACCCTCCAAACAGGGGGGGATTTTTTGGCATTAAATGCTTTTGCTTGGTATTTTGCCTTTAAAACAAAGTGAGGCTTTTTTAAAAGCACTTTTCCCTGAGGTGCCATCAGATGCTAATAAAATCTGTAATTAATTCCGATTCGGATGGGCTCACATTCCTCTCGCTAGCTCACAACTTCAGTCAAGGGGTTTCTCCCTTTTTGTGACGCTGCTTTCATGCCACTTTTCACTGCATTTCTGATTTATCTGGAATTGTGCTATACGGGCACATTGGCAGGAAAGGCTGGGATAAAACAAGACTGGGATGAGAGAAATCATTAGCACAGGATCTATTTTCTGGGGTTTTTTTTCTCCTCTGTTTTTCAGCAGAAAACCCAAAAGGTCCTATTGCTGTTAAGAATCCCCCAGGAACTCTTTAAATTACAGACAATTTGCTTGATTGGACTGCACTGGTCTTAAGCATTAGAGACAAATCACTCTTAACAAATGTTAGATCAAATAAGATGGACAGAAATCTTGATAATGTGAAATGAAATCTGTAAAATTAAGACATCTGCCGAATGCTCACTCCATAATAAAGCAATAATCTCCCTGAAATGGGGCCTGTCTCATTATCAGTGTGATGACTGTGCGAATGGTCTTATCTGATGCTGGTTAACTGAAAAGAAGGAAGTGATACATTTTCTCTTCTGGCCCCAGTAAGTAGCAAAGGCCCCTGTCTGTCCTTCCCCATTCACTTGTCATCTTTTGGATTAAAGATTTACTGTACCAGGTACTTAATTCATCCCAGGATGGTCAGAGGGAAGCATTTCGGGCACCTTCATCCAAAGGTGAGCAGAGCAGGCTGCTAGCCAGGAGGGACACTGCATGCAAGGTGATGGAAGGCACTTAGGAAGGGCTGATTTCATTTATAGACTTTCATTTCCTTTCCTACTTCAGCTCCTTGCTGGGATGATCTTTGAGGATAACCTGACCTGGAGTCTCTTCTACTCTGTGCTCTTAAATGGCTGATCAATAAGCCCAGGAAGGAAGAAAAAACCCCATGTGCTTGAATTTCCTTAAAATATACATGTAGACATGTTCAGTAGCTAGGGATTGAATTCAGTGCTCAGAAGACAGAGGAGCATTTAGAGCTGCTTCCCTCCCATGATGCTTCCCCATACCCCTGCTCCTGCAGGAACACATCCCTGATGCCACACTGCTGCAAGGAATTGTAGTCTTCTCTCTCTTTCCCTTCCAGGCTCTTGGCATAACTTCTATATGGAAAAGAGGGAATTAACTGCAGGAGAAACGCCGTTCTCCCCTGATGCTTTAGGGATGATTCTCCTGCATGCCCCTTCTGCTGTGAATTACCACGAGGTGATCCACCCTGCATGTATCTTTGCAATCTCACTGCAGATCACAGAGCACTCCCTTCTGCATAAACAAAGTGCATTGGCCAAGGGCAATATTCTAATTGAATAGATAAACCAGATTATTGTCTGTTTGATGTGCAGCACAGAGCTGCAGCACTCCCTATCATATTCCAGCAGATTGAAGCCAGGGAACTCTTTCTAAAGCATCCGTGCGACCAGGAAATGTAAGCAAAAGGCTCTTGAAATAGTAATAATAACACAACATATCTCTAGGGCTGACAAGTGTGTTGAGTACTGCAGTTTCACCCATAATCTGTCATAAAGTCAGACAGTTCTATCAATGGGGAAATAAACAGTCGAGATAATAAAAGGTGAGTGCTGAATAGCAACCCTTCGGCTCCCTCCAGGCTTTATTAGGGTAATTGATTTTGGAACATTAATAAGGATATTGATTAGCTTTAAGGAATTGAAACTCAAGGGAGGGAGGGAGGCAGCAGGGAAGGAGGGAACTGCTGCTCTTGACTACAGCCTCGTGGTAGGAGCAGGAGCCCTGTTATGAAGAGTCAATCAGCTGTGCCAAGGGATTAACTTTTATCTTCGGCATGAATGAGGGAAGTGGTTCCTGCAAGCGTGCCATCCACACGATGAGGGTGCTTCAGACGCCACGAGGCTTGTCTTATCATGGGTCACCTCAAATGCAGTTTCCAGTTCGTGATTCAGCATCTGGGAGCAGGCACAGTGATGCTTCGACCCCATCTGGGCTAAGGTGAGCAGGGGGAAAGTCAAGCGGGAGGTCTATAGGTAGAGGCTTCCATGCAGCAAGGAACTGATTAGATCAGGAGCGTAATCAGCTCCCTGAACAGGGAGGTTTCACTGATCACTGAAATTCCAGGCTTGAAAGGGAATGCTCATAAATCTGGAATCTCACTCACTTTCTGCTCAAGATCGAGGGCTTCACGTGATTATTTTTTCCCTTGCAAATTTAAAGCAGTGACTTTCCGCTACGCTTTAGCAGACAATTGTTTCCAGCCATCGAGTGAACAAAAGTCATGGGCATCCTGTTCGCTCTTCCAGTCAAATGATAGCCTTGAGAAGTGCTGCAGCATACGGTGAAATAAGAGCGCTCTTGCATCTTAGATGCTATTGTGACTTAACAGAAGTGCCAGGTGCTTTCCCAGGGTCTTGTTTTGGTTGATTTAAAGACAAATCTGGACCCGAACGTGGCTGCTGGCCACATCTCCCATGCATTGAACTTGTGAGTTGTTGCACGCGACTCCCAAAGCAGTTTTCATGTAACCGGAGAGGATGTGGGATGAAAGGAAATTCGAGGTGGAAGCTCTCAGGAGCAGTGCTGTGTCTCAAAATCATGCAAATCTTTGTGCACACCAGAATCTGAACATCTTCTTTGATGGGTCTCTGGTGATTGCAAGGCATTCAAATTGGAGCGTGAAGCTTTCAGTAGTTTCTCACTGGTGCACAGTTAGGTGATATGGTCCCACTGGAGCACCCGAACTACCCCACAAAAAGAAGACCTCCTATTAAATTCAGGTACATCCTGACCCAGGAAATGGCTAACAAGTCATGAAATGCAAAGGCAGCAAAAAGCTGCAGCCAAATCCAGCCTGGTTTTGAATTATGAGGTTGTATTTCTACCTTTTAGCCAAACATCACCTGGCCACCCAAGGAAACCACTTACTATGCAAGATAAACAGGCCAAAGAGGTCTCTTAATGGGAGTTATGCTCCAACTGCAATCATTCGGATACTCATTCCAGGATTGTCAGCATTCGTACTCCACATTCATTGCCCAGCACAGCTATAGGAGACCCTCGTACTCTGTGACCATTCACAAGGAGTGAGATCTGAGGGTTTTTCCAGCCCCACCATTCCCTTTAACTTCAGAAACAAGGGAGATGCTTTTGTCACGTTGCTGCATGTGGGCACGGGGAGCATCACTAAGGCAGCAGGGGCTTACAATGCACAGCATGACGGTTCCACGGCAGTCATATCCATGGAGTACACACAAAGAGTAACTGATGCCCACATTTCCTTCTTCCTGCAGCTTGTCTTGTGTCCTGGCCCCCACAAGTAGACAGTGAGTGGAATATTTGGAAGAATGAGGCAATGGATAAAGATTATAATAGACAGGTAATTATAATAAAGAAAGAATTATTAGATAACTGGATAGATAACTGGGTGGATAAACGTGGATAGAGATCTGATAGGGTTTTTTCTCTTTTGCAAAAGCCCTAAAATAAAGGAACTCTTGCACATACATAAATCATCTAACTCCGGGATAGGAGCAAAGACAAGTTCCCATAGCAACAAGATCTATGCTGTAAAGCTGCGCTGCCCTTTGTTATGTATCATTGTGATATTTCTCTCAGACATGTCATTGGCAATTACCCACAGAAGGAGAGCTCAAATTGTTCAGGAGCCCGGCGGATCCACCTTACATTATCTCCTGTAATTAATGAGATTATTGAATTGCCACGCTAATAAAGCATGGCAAAGAGTCTGAAAACAACTCCTCTCTCAGCCCATTTAGGGTGATTCCTCAGTGCAGCACCCCCAGCCCTGCACACACACACACACACCTCTGCATAGACCTTGGTGCGGAAGGAGAGAACAAGCGTGAGCCTTCCGCAGCGCTCTCCTGCTCTGCTATGAGTCAGCTTGCCAGAACAGCATTGACGTTTGTGTTGCCAGGAGGTGAAACCCTGTGTAAATGTTCCTAAAAGCAGTTTTCAAGCTATTCATCTTGGATAACATTGTTTCTTTATGAATGCTTGAGCTTCACTTAGCTGCCTATGCATCACTTTTTGACAGGTCTCCGTCTATTCCGCCACTGCCTGCATGCAGAATGCTCCCTTTTATATAAAGAAGAGGCACTCGCTTGAGTCAGTCCCCTCTGAGGCTTTGTGCCGATGAAGTTCGCATTCCAGGTGGGATCTATCCTGCCCTGGATGACAGCTGATTACACCCCCTTGAAGCGGGGCAGGGAAGGAGCAGGACATAATGGCACTATAGGGCTGTGCTGCGCTGGGAGAGGCAACTCAGGTCCATCGCAAATCAGGATGTCATTTGTGCATTGAGCAGCAGTGATTTTGTACTGGCTCCTGAGGGGCACAATGAGACAGGGCTTTCCCTTCTCCTGCCCTCCTCCTCCAGCCTTCCTCTGTTCTTATTTCCTATCTTTAATTGTTTTTTAATATCTGAGGAGAAAGACATATGTGGCAGGAGGCAATTTTAGACTAAGGACCCAGGAGGGGACTCTCAGAAGGAAAAAACCACAGTGGGGTCTGGTTCTTTTATTACTGAGTACATGGAGGAGGACAGCCTTTGCCTTGGTGTGCCTCCTGCAGAAGAGAGGTCAGCATCCCCAGGAGGCCACTGGACTCACCCTGCATCCACTTGTAAACACTTTAAGATCTTCTAATGCTACATTGATAGATCACTAGATGAAACACAGAGGACTTGTGCCAGCATATTGGAGAGTACTGAAGAGTCATTACCTCATTTTGCAGCTGTTTTTTCTGCAGTAATGCCGTTGTGGGTCTTTTAGAGATGCTTCCTGCTATTCATCTCCTTCAAAGGTTTCTAACTTGCATCTGCCTCCTCGGCTCCTGGAAGCACTTTGAAATTCTCCCACGACACGTGCTTTCTGGAGGCAGAATGTTGCTGGGATCACTGCAAAGCCCTTTCCCTGCCTCTTCCCATCCTTGCTATAACAATGATTTATTGGGAAGGTGTTTGCCAGGCCCTCGCTATCATGGAGGAGATGCAGGGAGATGAGGCCCTGAGGACCTGACATTCTCTGTAGACAGCAGTGGTTCAGGCAGAAAGTGCAATGGACAGCTGGGGGATGATCCATTGTGGAGCACAGCAACTCATCTTACCATGGTTTGCTGGCGGTGGCACTTCCCCACTGCTCTCCCTCCTGATAAGTTACTGTGCTGGGCTTTCAGAGGGCAGTTGCACAAAGAAATATCTCCCCTGTTTTGGTGTGGAGCTCTCCCATCATCTAAAAGTGCTCGGTGCTGTCTCATAGAGCACTGTGGGGCTGAGCAACACAGTCTCGATCCTGCTCCTAATTCGAGCACTGGCCTTTTGGGTACCCATTTTTCTCCTCCTGCCTTCGCAGCTCTCCTTGTAGAGAAAACCCTTATGTCTTTTTTCTTTAAGCACTCTGAGTTCTACCAGAGGAAAGCCCTGAAATGGCATTTACATCCCCCTTTTATTTCACTAGCCTCATTTATCTCGCTTCTGTTCAGGTTTCTTTGTGTTCCTTTCTCTCTACCTACCAACCTACCCACCTATCCACCCATCGAGGCTGTCTAATCTCTCCATGGTAATTCTCTCCATGTTGCCAAGACAAAAGTGGTTATGTTCTCACGTTCAAATGTGTTCTCTGCTCAAACTCAATGGCAAACCTGTCGTTATTTCTCACCGTGCAACTCATGATAATGATCAGATAAATATCTATGCTCAACATTGCCCTATTCTTCTTGCTGCAGTTTGCCAACTAATTGAAGAGCATTGTGTTTCCATGTGAATGTATATTGAAAAGCTCAGCTAGTAACCTGCCAGCAGCGAACTGCTGTATCTATAGTTTGGCTAAGCCTGCTTTTCCTGAGTTATTGGCAAGTCTCAGGATCAGAAGAACCAATGCTACTCTCTTTAAAGCTGAATGGAGATGTCAAATTCTGCTGCTTAAGAGCTGCATAATGTAGAATTTCTGCTGATATGACACAATATCCTGGGAAATGGGGTAAATCATCTTAGAAATACAGCACACAGCTTCCAAAGTGAGCACCCAATCCCAGGGAACCCCATCACAATGAAGTGGCAAATCATATCCCTATGTTCACTGAAAGAAGGCTTCTTTCTTATTTCCAAGATGAATTGTTCTCCTGTCACACGTACATGCCTTTGTCAAACACAAGCACAAACAGCCCTGCAGCACTGCTTGCAGACCCTATGGCAATGTTCACCTATGGCAACCCTCCTGCCTGAGGAACATGTTTTCCTGAGCATCTCACTGCAATCCTAGGCTTAATACACCTCTGTTAGGAGAAACTGTTAAGAGCAAGAAGAGTTTAGAGCCTCACTATAGATTTAAGGCAGGTTCAGTATCAATCACATCTCAAAGAGGGAAACGGAAGCACTGGTTTCTCCAGCCTACAATGAAGTCTACTCCATAACTCAGCCTCACTGCTGTCCTATGCCCCTGCACTGGTGGGGAAGAGATGCTGCTGCAGGTCTCTATTGCTCATGGCTGCATATTAAGCCAAATGGGTCCAGTGTCAGTCTTGCATCCCATGATACAGATCATCATGAGACAGGCATGATACATGATCACCATGATACAGACATCATAAGTCCCCTTGCAGGGGACCCACACTGGAGCAGTGTGAAGCCCTCAGAGCCCAGCAGAACTCCAATAGCTGCTGATTTTCCATTAGATCCCAATTTCTAAATCATATGCAAAACAAGAAGAACTCCCTAAAGGGCTCATTGCCAGGGCTGAGTCGATGTGATTGGAAAAATCATTCTATCCAGGAATTGCTTTTTATCTCTTTTCCCTGGAAAATCCATTCTATTTCGGGACAGGATACGGGGTGAGGAGGACTTCTGCTCTGATCAGTCCAACAGACATTATATTGAACAAAACATAAATCAAACTAAAAAGAAGCCCTTTAACATGAGAGTAGTTTGCTCATGAGACCCGACTGGAGAGGAGCTCAGCCCCAGTACCTGCTTCCTCTGGTGCTGCTCAATGCAGAGCCCATCCCTGGACACCTGATGGGATTTGTGCTTTGCCCAGCATTGTCTGGTTTTACCTTTACTTCCAGTCTGGTTTAAAACCAAGCACGGAAACCTACCTCATTCCTTGCAAAAGGAATTATACCCCCCCAGGGATTCATTTAGGAGTAATTTAAACTTTCTAGGTCAGCAGTGGTTGTTTGGAGATCCATTGTTATTTTATGGACAACCCTTAAGACATTTCAGTTAGAAAAATGGGTTTAAATGAGAATTAATTTGGAGAGCAAAAATAGGATTGTGTTATTCCCAAGGGTATTTTCAATGTATTCCCAAGGGTATTTCCAATATTAGCATTCATCCCCTTTCCTTTCCTCCAAAACAAAATTGGGGCAAAATTTGGCATCATTCAGGCGTCCATTCCATTCCAAAGCTGCATTCCCTGATTTTAAGTTCTTCCAAGCTGTTCTACCTTCAATTTACCTCTGGCCTTTCCTGGTTTACCCCCTCCCCTGGCTCCTGCAAACTATTCCTTCAAAAAGAAAATACATCCAGATGACAATTTCCTATGAAGCTTTCTGTTCAGACCTTCTATTAACCTTTCCCTTTGTACATAAAAACACCAATAAAACAGAATCTCCCCTCGGAATCCTGCAGAGATTTGTTCCTTTTTTGACCTAATGCACAGGTTTTAGCCTGCCCATGTTTCACTTACTGTTTATTTTCTTTCCTCTCTTCTCATCAGGCTGGCCAGATGAGAATGAATCCCCCAAATTCATCCAAATTAGAAGCTTTTTGGGCACATCTTTCCAATTGTCTGTCGGAGTGATCAGGCTATTGTGTGAGGAAAAGGAAGCAAGAGCCTGTGAAAGAAAGACTGCAGTGAAATATTAGGCTGATAAGTGCTAATGTTCCCTCCAGGTACAAGAGTAGAGATTCTTACACACAATGTGCTTCCTGCTCCTTGCTAATAAACTTAGCTTCCTGCTGAGCCTCACTGAGTGCCTTTAATCCATCCTCCTCTCAGTGAGGAAGATAATGGGATGGTTTTCATGGCCTAAAGGGTCAGTCCATCCATCACCCCTTTGCCCAGGGTTAGGCTCATGGGGGAGACCTTATTCCATATCCTGTTATGTGACAGTGTTTACATGGTTTATAAGCACTTCAGGACTAATCTTCCTGGATGTGACATCCATAAACACCCACGATCCTGCAAAAATAATGAGTGTGTTGAATATGTGAAAGCTGAGAAGCACTCACATTTATGTATTTTTAGTGCTTGACACCACACTGAACAACGAAGGGGGAAAACTTTTACTGGTAAGTGAAGCAGGTGAAGGGGCTCTTAAATCTCTGCTTTTGATAGCTTTTTGCCATACAGTCAAGATGCAGTTCAAGCATCCCGACAGCAATCTGCCATGCTTTTGTGTTTATGAAGAAACTCAAGGAGAGCCATCGGGGTGGCGTCATTCAGCATCATTGTCATCATCCTTGTCCTCTCTTCTTGGTGACATGGGAATAACACAAAGCTTCCAAAACTTTTAGGGTTTGGGACTTTCTTTGCAGCCCACAGCGCAGAATGGTGCCAATCTGTTCTGGGATGTGCATTAGAAAATAGGCATTGAATTGCAAATGTTTTTCAACAAGGAACCCACAAATTGCTTGTTGCTTCATTTATCCTGCTTGTTATTCATCTTTTGCAGCTGGCTAGCTATGGACTATTGTTTCTGCTCTCCAATGGCCTGGCTAAATAAGGGTATACTGGGAGAGCGGCTCACTCCGTGCTGCACTGTATCCCACCTAAGCATGATTGTGAAATGAATGTCTGAGTTAGGCTAAAATACATGAAGCTTTGGGGAGATTTGCAAATAACATCCAGGTATTTGCAAATAGCAAATAATCTGATCCTGAGAATTGAAAGAAGACAAACTCAGCCCTTTCCTTTTCAAACAGAACCACGCAGTGCAGGACAGGAGCAGGAGGCTGTTTATTTGATGATGGATTTACTATTTTCTCTCCCAACCCAACTGGCTGTAATCTTTTGCATCCCACAGGCTTTTCCCCTCTCTTTCCTGATCCAGCACGGGTCAGAGCAGCTTTCTAAAATGTAAAATGCTTTTTAGCTGTAATTCTTCCCTTACAATTTCATATTTTAGAGATTAAGCCAGCATGTCCAATATGATTTCATCCCAAAGCCTGATTGCCACATTTCTATTCCCAGCATGTTGAGAGGCAGGCCTCATGGTAACCGTGAGCTTTTCATTCTGGACACCTACTCTTTGATCTTCATAGCACAAAGCAGGGCCTGCTGCTTGGGTAAGTTCATGGGAAAACTGCAGAGCAGGACAAGGCGTGTGGGGAAACGTGAGCTGTGATGGTGACAGCTCTGCTATGTGGACATCAGCTTCCAGCTCCTTCCAGCAACTCCCCACCATGTACCTGTTACATAGCCAGGCATTGCGCTTCCATAGCTTGAGGTTTTGGAGGTGGAAAGGGGTCAGACTTTGAGACCACTGCTTCCAGCAGAGAAGTGCATGGTGAGCATCACCTTTTTGGTGCCTTTAGAGTTTCTGCTCTCACCCTTACCCTCCTGGCTGAGACCTCTGCAAAATAAAGGCCTTTGAAAAATAGCCCTGAAAGAAGATAGGACTGGAGTATTTTGGATACCCTGACCCTAGGGAAGTGGATAAATCTACTCTGTGCCTAAGTGCCCAATCCATATAACGTCATGGTATTGCCTCATCTCCCTTCAGGGGCATTGTAGTGATAGTGTGCATTAATGACTGTTGAGTTCCCAGGTACCACAGTAAAGGAAAGCCTGGCAACTAAAAGGCAGAGTGAAGGGAGCACAGTGAGTACTGACAGCTTTATTTCAGTTCAGACATGTTCCATGTTAAGCAGCAGAAGGATGGCTGGAAGTACGTGGGCAACACAGTCATGGATATGAATTTCCAGTGGGATGTTTATAAAGGTGAATGAAACCTCTGATAAAATGACACGTCTGCTCTTGTCCTTACCCACTATCAGCTTAAGGAGGCACTGGCCTCTTAGATGACAAAGCACTGGGAGTAGGAGCTACGCACATGGGGCACTTAATGCCCTGAAGAGCTGATGTGTTGACATGAATCTTCTAGAGGACCACCAAGAACACAAGTAAAATCCTTCAGGGCATCTTCAGTGCTCCAACAGTTTCCCTTTGTGCAAGTCTTCATGCACAACTTCTTCCATGGTGAGTTTGGCCTTGAGAGAGAAACTTTTTGCTGCACAATGGTTTTGCTTGGCACATGACAGAGAGGTCTATTACACTTGCATCAGCTTGAATCTGAGGATACAAACCTCTTGAGTTTACATCCCTTGCTCTGTTTAACCACAATTGAGTACACTTTAGTGGTGAGGCTGGTATCCCGTCATGTATTTGGTATCATCTTAATCTCCCTTTCCTCTCCTTGTGCTATGTCTTTGTCGATACCCAGTCCTAGGAGCAGACAGCACAACAGTAAACACATTTATTACACCCTTGAATGCCACACTTTCCCCCCTCATATCTCCTTTTACTGCGTGGCACCTGTGTTTTGTTTTCATTTCCTTAAGCAATAAAGCCTTAATTTCATTCAAGGACCAGGGAGGAGAGCTCATGCCACATTGCTCCAAGAGGGAGGGAATGCAGGCAGCCCGGGTGGGTGCGATGCCTTCACCCTGTGCCAGTGGGGGAAGATTCCATGTGAAGATGTATCTGCTGATGGATACAGTGTGTTTTGCACCATCAGAAAGGTTGCCATCAGTTTTGGATGGCTTGTATGAAGTGGTCCTCTAGTTCTGGGGGTTGAACTCACTCAGCCAACAACAGAGCAGCTACTTCAGAGCAATGGGACAGCTTCTGTGAAGAGAAAGTCCTGGAGAGTTTGAGGTACTAAAGGAAAGCCCAGCAAGAAAAAATAGCCATAAACTAAATTACAGGCAACTAAGTGGGAATACAGCAGCAATAGCTGTGATTCACCTTTGGAGAGAAAGGAAGAGATGGGCTCTGAGCCATCACTGTTCCCATATCAAGACCAGAGGCATCCCCTGCCTAGCACAAGTCTTTGCTGTGAAGACAGGGTATCTGGGTGTAACTAGATAACAGTTTGGCACACTGGCACATTGTCTACATGGTCTCTTCTAGCCATAATTCTGTTAGTTAATAAATACAAACTATTAGCCAGAAAGTTAGTGAGAAGATTAAGGTGCATATACATCCTATAGAGAAGGACCTGGACGTGCGTGAAGGGTGAACATTGTCATGACTAAAAGGTGAATGTGGTGACTCCAAGCGAGGAGAGCTGCCACCCTGCACACCTAGGAACACAACATGAGACTGAGGAGCCATGCCAGTACAGCAGAAACACATGAGAGATGTCTATCCCCCTGCTGCAAACTCACACCTTGATCAGCATTGACTTATAATGAGCCAGGGCAGCAACTCATATAGCCTAGTTTGTCTTACACATTCCTCCTTTTAAGTGGCCATATTTGCAGTGGACTTATGAGCTCCAAGCATCCAAACACAGGCCACTTAATTAACTGCATGTCCCCACATCTCCAGTACTAACGTGATGGCACTGGGGTAGGTTCTAGTGCTTTTAAAGGCTGCAGGCTGTCACCTAGGGCAAGTGACACTGATTGCCAGCAATATACTCCACCACACTCAAGCAGCTTTGCAGTAGCTTTTCCAGTTCCCTAGCAACGAGGCCAGCAAGAAGACCTAAAAGTCTTTCTTAACAAGCTCTGTTTGTCCAGAGTATGCACTTATCACTGCATTGCAAACAGCCAACGATCTCCCAGGCCAGCTGATTATTAATAGAGTGAAATGCAATGGAGAAGGGTACATCAGGAGGGACTATGCCTGCAGATTTGTAAGGCCATCAAATATTTGTCAGTGCAGGGGGGGTTAGAGAGGGACACAGATGCCCTAATGTGAAAGCTTTGTGTTTCTGTAGCCCACTGGGCTTTTCTAACACGCTTCAGGGTTGTTTATGGGGAGTTTTCCTGAGCCACAGAGTGGGTAGTATAGGAGAGATCAGAATCCCAGATTGGTTTGGGTTGAAGGGACCTTAAAGCTCATCCAGCTCCAACCCCTGCCACAGGCAGGGACACCTTCCACTAGAGCAGGTTGCTCCA
>JANHGB010041370.1:0-21248 GCA_026283785.1 Coracopsis vasa
CTGGCTGTCACCAAGCACCTTGTTGTTTTCCATGTGCCTTAGCATGCCTTCCAGGAGAATCTGCTCCAAGATTTTGCCAGACACAGAGGTGAGACTGACTTACTTTTTTTGGTTGAAAGAGACCTTGTTCCTGGCTCTTGCCATTCTGACAAAGAGAAGCATACAGCTGATAGTATTGGGAGGGAAGATGCAGGTGTGTTAAATGATCTTTCTGCTGTAATTTTGCCTCTCTTTCTTTAACAGGGGTTGGTAAAAGGTGTTGATGTGGTTAGGGAGGAAAGAAAGAAAGCTCGGCTCCATATTAATCTTTGCCTCTGGGGAAAAATGATGCTGCACCTTACTGATCTTCAGGGGGAGGTCTGTCCTTGTTCTGATGCAGCTGGCATGTAACTTTAGAGATTTAGGGCTTCCATAAGAGAAGCAGCCTTAGGCAAGGCTTATAGGTGCTATCTGGAGATTGCTGGGAGTGCCAGTCTAGCAGTGATTAGGTGATGGCTTTCTGAAATAGAGGAACTGGATTATAAACTGTGAATGAATTTAGCAGAGGGATTGAATGAAATTCAAAAGAATCCTGGTGGGTCCTTTTCTCTTGTTCTGAACTGGGGGAAAGAATCTGCTTGGGTAGTGGGTGGGGAGGGTTTTGCCAAATAACGTGAACATCTGAATGGCTGCTGTTTTTGTGCTGATGAGCCTGCAGTGCTGTTTTGTGCTGAGCATGTGCTGCTGTTTGATGCCTGATTACAAACTGTGTTCTGTCCCTTTTGCCCTTCAGGAAAGTCTAAAAAATGTGGAGATGGAGCATGTCTTGTGGAATTTCTGTCTTCGAGTGGACTACTAGGTCTCTTTGGCCTTTCTGTCCCTGCTGGGGGCTCCCCAACTCTTCAAATGAGATTTGATCCCTGTTAGAAATAGAGGCAAGTAGCCTTCTGCCTCACATCCCTCTGTAGCTTGGCCCTGGTTTTAGCTATTAGAATAGAGAAGATTTTAGCAAGGAACCAAGAGGTAGTGACATTCTCTAACCCTCACATCTTTCTCCCTCTGTAAAGGACAGGGTGTATCAGAGCCCTTGAATCACAAGGAGTGCTCTGTGGCTATGTCTCCAAGATCCTGGATGTGGCCCAGTATGGGAGGGTGTGCTGAGCAAATAGCAATGTGGCTTTCTCAGGAATGCCTAAGTTTCTGTAAATGGACACTGGAGCCTGAAATGAACTTTTTCTGCCCATTTCATCTGGTCCAGCCATAGACTAAAGGCAGCTCCCCTTTCTCTCTTGTAGAAGCTGTTGGCTTTTAGGTTATGTTCTGTAGAAGCTGTATGGGAGTTAAATGAATGACTGCAGTGTTTTTGCTGGGAGGGCTGTCCTATGGCACCTTTAGCACTTTCCGTGCAGTATCCCCTGGGGCTGGCTATGTTAAGTGACTGTGGTAGGTCCAAAGTATTATAACCCAACTGAGGATTCCAGCAGCTGCTGAGGTAGCTGTCAGAGCTGAAACCTCTCTTCTGCTTTACTCATGCTTATCTAATGCTGTTGTTTTGCTGTGTTGCATTTTTTTCCCAGTAAACTGGGGGAAGGTGCATTCAAGGCTGAGAGGCCCTGAATGACTTGCATAGAGAACTAGTTGTCATCATATGGCATTGCATCATATTAAGCAGCATGAGATGGTGCCATGGAAGCAGAAGTGTGATGAGGAAGGGAGTTTGCTTTGCTTCCAGAAAAGCTTTGGTTGTGCAAGTGCAGTTGGAAAAAATACATTATCTCCCACATTAGTGGGAGAGAAAAAAGAGCCATAGCCCTATCTTATCTTGCCACAGGGCCTGGATTATAACGTTTCCTCTCACAACTTGTGTCCTTTCTGCTTTTTAAAACATTGCAAGAAAGGTGTCTAAGCTGTGGTTTGCAAACATTTACATATGTTAACTTCTTGACTATCTAGATTTCAACAGGCTCTTTTTCAGTTTTGCTGCCAGTGACGATGGCATAGGTTGCCCAGAGAAGTTATGGCTGCCCCATCCCCTGCAGTGTTCAAGGGCAGGTTGGACAGGGATTTGAGAACCCTGATCTAGTGGAAGGTGTCCCTGCCTGTGGCAGGGTAGTTGGAACTAGATGGTCTTTAGGGTCCCTTCCAGGCCAAACCATCTATGATTATATGATATTCTGGACAGTAGTCCAAAGTAACTGGCAGTTTCTGCTTTACACAGCTCTTCGGTTGGGTATTTTCAATTCTGCTGTAGCCTTCTGTGTAGAAAGGCATCTGGGACCCATGCTAATAGCAGAGGATTGGGAAGCTGATATGCAGTAGGAGTCATAGGGTGTGAGAAGGGGGTGGCTGTCTGCTCTCTGCAGATTGCAATACATGCATTGTAGGGTCAGAAAGTTTAGCTCCTATGAAATGCCATGGTTAGTATGGGAGGAACCTGTGGTTAGAATAGGAGGGAGCACTGCAGGGCAGAGCTCTGACACGCAGACAAGAGTAGAGGAAAAGGCTGTGTAGCCCAGGGCTTTGCAATAGGTACGTCCTCAAAAGGGTTCTCTGAGTTAATGGAGATCCAAGTCTGATGCATTTAATCATGTTGGCAGAACTGTTGGAGAGGCATCTGGCATGGGTTCTGAATGTATTGAGCTTGGTTCAGAGTTCCTCCCCCATACATGTGAAAGCAATGTAGTGAAGAGAGACCTGTTCCCCTTCATAAGAGCTTTCCTACTGCAACAAGAGGAGTGCTGTTCAGATCCAGCAAAATGTCCAACTTCACCCTCTTCCCACCTGTCATATGTGTCCTTTTGCCACTTCAGTTATGTTCTGCATCCCTGCACTGATCTTCCCTACATGGTAGCTGGCGTGGCCTATATGACATCCTGATCTATTACTGAACAGCGTGGATGTTGCTGTACTTGGTTTGTGTGTTTTGTCTATAAGATTTTTGGAGATACAATATATTGTTGTGGTGGCTATCTGAGATAGAGGTTTCTAGAAGAAAAATAATTGCAGTGTGCAGTATAGCTTTGTTGACTTTTCACTGAGAGCCTTGGCTTCTCTGATGATAACATTGTCGGGCCAGTTCTCATCACTCATTTGGGGAATCTCATAGATTTGTTTTTAAGTTCTTGTTATCTAAAGCCATTTGTATTTAAATCAAGTATAATTAAAAAAACCAAACCCAAACAAACCTAAAACAAAACCCCAAAACCATTTCTGCTATTTTGTCTGGAGAAGAACATCTTGGGAAGCGTGAAGCCCTACAGGCCTAAACATGTCTGTCAGAAAACCGGTAAATCGATGTGTACAGCAGGACTGACTTGTTAAAACAATTAAAACATCAGTCATTTTCTTCCAGAGCATGATAGTCCCTCTGGTTTTCTAGAGGATTCCTCATCTCCTCGGTTGATGTGAATGTTGAGGATTAGAGGTAGTGCTGTGCACTGTAAGTAAATGGTTCAAGACTGATACTGCATCTTCCCAGCAGCTACATGAATCTTTCTCCTCCTCTGCTTTTGGAGACAGTGGAGGAAAGGCTCCACTAGAAATGAAGGGGTTGCGTCAGTGTGACCTTCAGAAGGCTTCTGGCAGTGGCCCTGTGTGGGTGGCTCAGTGTAGGGCTGCCAGGAGGGAAGTCTTTGGCACGGGTCAAGTGTTGGTTTTATTCATGCTTTAAAATATTGATTAAGAGTCGCACAAATGTCCCTCAAAGAGAGGTCTGCGGTGGGTGGCTAGATTCTTCTATTTCTGTTCTCCAGGCTGATCAGGGGTGGTGGTGTGAGTGATGTCTGTTTGATTGATACCCAGTTCAGAAGAGTGTGGGCCCTGTTGAAGGTCATTCTTATGGGAGTGGAAAAGTAGAGTAGCTCCAGTGCTGTTTTGACAACTGCAATGAGCTCCCTTTGCTGAGAGCAGGTGAATCCCTTGATTTTATTGAATTTAATTTTATTTTTTGTTTTCCCCCAAAAGCCTTTCCAAATGCATCACACCAGAGAAGCGTCTGACTTAGGTCAAGCCAAATTTGTCAAGCAGCTCCAGGCCAATCAGTGATAACTGCTGAGGGAAAAACACTAAAAAAAGAGTGTGTCCTCTTAACTCTCCAAATTCTTGGCTTGGGAACTTGCTGAGATCGTTGAAATCATAGTGTCTGAAAAGCCTTTTGTATTGGTAGCAATGTGTAAATGTCAGCTTTTTGATTTCTACAGTTTCTGCCCATTTGGCCAACCCCAGGCCTTCTGGCCCTGAGGGTTTCCTGAGATGCCTGCCTGTGCTAGGCCTCTTAAAGATTCAGATCCCTTTTCTCTTCCTCCATTTCTGATTTGGATATTTGGTATCAGTGGAGATAGCAGTTTGGTGTGTTTGTGTGCCAGCAGTGTGGGGTTTCTGTTGACTTGATCTTGACCATCTGGTCCTGATGCCTCATAGAAAAAAATAGTTGAAAAAAATTAAGATCTTCCACTTATAGTGCTTCAGATTTTCGCAATGTGAAGAGGTTCTGTTTATGTAGAAACTTCTCATAGTGATCATCTTTTGGCCCTACAGCCTTCCTGACAGGCTTCCTGATTTTGCTGTTTGAAGAGGTTTGACTTAGTTTGTAAAGGTGTTCTAAGATCTTTTGCTATATTCCGTAGGCTTACACTGCACCTCTGATGTAGTGTCTTTACACAGTCATAATGCCACTTGAAAGCATTTAATTTTACTTTTTTTTTCTTTTTAATTTCCCTTTAACAAAGCTTCTTTCCTTTTAGGCAGCTCCCTCTTGAGTTGAATATTGCCATAGTTCTCTGGAGACTGGAGGTTTTCTTTGCTGCTGCTGGAAGGAAGCTGAATTTGAGTGCCATGCAGAGCCATTCTGTAATATTGAGCATGGTCACACTGTGCTGCTTTGGGTCTAAATCACAAGTTGCGCTGCCTCTTAAAGGTTCTCATCAGAAAAGAGTATTTATGGAATCCAAAACTGCAGTCTCTGCATCATCCCTGTCATGACGCTTATTTAGCCTGCAAGGGCATTGTCAGAATTTCTCACTGTTGTATTTTTTCTGCCTTTGCAGCATCTCTCTCTTTCTATTTTTTAACACTTTAATTGATCTTCTGGGTTTGGTGGCCTTCTCTGTCAATATTTGTGCTTACTTATGGAATTTTACAGGGCTTTTGTATTCTTGTTGCTGACTCTTAGTTTTCTTTAAGGTGAAGACCCACTGCTCCATTGATCATGCATTTACAGTTTTTATGCTGATACTGCGCTGATTATCTTCCTTCAATAGACTGTTAGTATGCAAACAGCTAAATTTAAATTAGACATACCATTTTCCATTTCAAGACTTCTGGTACATTTATACCATCTTATTAGCCGCTTGCTTTTGGTTTTGTTGCCTCTTCTTGTATATGCTTAAATCTTGCATATAATGTTGTTGGGACTGGTCCCTGACAAAAATTCAGGTAGGAAATACATTCCTTCTATGCTTTAAATGCCTTTAAATAATAAGTCCTCTGACCAGTGTGCTCTGCTGTAGTTGTTGCTTTCCCTGATATTCAGTTTAAAAATTACCTTAAAGCTGCCTTAAAATAAAGTACCAGCCTGGTTCCTGAGAAATGATTCACAGAGATCAGGATAATGGTCTGTGCTTTGGGAGTGGGGATGCTGTATGCTATGTCAAGTTTGGGTAACTGGAGCCTACCTGTATAGGTCTTGGAGACTTTCTGCCAGTACGCTGAGATGCTAATTTGTATGCTGGTGAGAAGGACTGCCCTGTGAACCCTAATGACCGATGACCTCTGTAAGGAGGGTAGCACAGATTGTTGCGGAACCATCGTTGTTTTTACATTGCTTTATTTTCCCAGCCCAGACATGAGAGGTGCGGAGAAGGGAGAAAAGTTATTTGTCCTTTGCGAAGGCGTCCTTAAATTTTCTGGTTAACCAGTTACAGTCTTGGCTGTTGGGCTGATGGTAATGTGCACACTGGCCTGCTGTGAACCAGGCTAAAAATATCCTTGTGAAAGGTAAGGCTGTATAATATTCATCGTGGTTTTGAGAGGTTATCTTCATTGCTAAAAGCAGTATGAATAATCGAGGGTCTATGAGTACCCTGCAGGAAATCTTCAGTTTTAGTCAAGTCAAGAGGCCTCATCTTCGTAGAATTAGTGATGCCAGTTGCTCTGAAATATAAAATGTAACTTCTGTTACTATGGTTGCTGGGGCCAACCCTGAATGTTTGCATTCCTGACAATGCCCTGAACCTACGGGGCACATCTATAATCGATTGGTAACTCTTCCAACTGGCTGCCTGTGATGACGCAGCACCAAAAATGAACTTGGCACAGATGCCTGTTGCTGATCCTGACCCAGGCTATGCCAGGTTCAAGTGCAGGGCATCTTGACACAAGACAAACTTGGCCAGATGTGGTTGAAAGTTACTTGTTTGTAAGCTAAATAGGATGCCTGCATCTAGCAGATAGCTCTGACTGAAACAAGTGTTCTTCCTGTCTCAGAAATCCAACAGCTGGGTGGAGGAGGAGGGAGTTTGTGGAGAGTTTTCTGGGGCTGAGTAGCACAGGCTGATTTTTATCAGTGCTACGAGATGTGACACCTGAAATGGCTCCTGGGTCATTCTGCTCTGTATGCTGACATGTTTGGATGTAGTTTATGGGTAGGATAGTCCTTACCTTTTTTAGTCCTTGCTTTCCATACCTGTGGAGTAATAGATCCTTTCCAGGGACTGTTAATACAGGGAGCACTGCAGAATCCTTCTGTAGGGCAGCAGTTGGCTAGTGGTGCTGTCTTGCTGCTGTTCAGTTGTAGTGAGGCATAAGCAGGGCATTATACAGAGACAACAGGTCATGGTGGTGCTAATTGATTCCTATTGATCTAATGTTTCCTATAAAGAAACAGTAAATTCAATGGGCTTAATTTGACTGTATCCTCATGTCTATGTTTTGCATACCTTCTACCTCCACTCTTACTGTGATGAGGGCAGTGGCTCTATAAAGGCTGTATTGGTGTAGCTGAATAACCACTGTGGGTGGGATTTTTTTTAATGCTGTTAGTCTGTATTGGTTCAGTTAGCACTGTTCTGGTACTGTTGATGCTTTCCTGTCTCCAGGCAAATGGTACAACCTGCAAAAGAGATTGGAAGTCTCTTTCAAGCAAGCATGAGAACAGCTGCATGGCCACTTGGCATGTCTCTCTTGGGTGCTTTCTCAGGTCTTTCATCTGTTGGAGGATCCTGTGTGTGCCTTGTCATTGTCCACAACAGCCAATATAGGCTTAAATTGGGAAATAGCAAAAATGAGGGTGTTGCCAAACAAAAAACTGCTTTTGCCCCAAATGGGTGAGTGTGCAGAGCCTTGAGAGCAAGCAAGAGCTGAGCTTGAGTATGGCTATTTCTCTGATGTCTGAGAGGGCTGCAGGTGCTGGGAAGGGCCAGGGGAACACGTAAATACACTTGAGAACCAAACAGTGATTGAAGCTCAGCCACAAGCCCTGCAACATGAAGGGGAGAAAGTGGCATTTATAGGCTCCTCTTGTGTTTAGAGTACTCGGGAATGTACTGAGTGCACTTTGGCTCCTCCTTTGTGAGGAGTGTGCTCCCAAGCACCAAAGTGACTATGTCCTCTCTCTCTTATTTGAGGGTGCCACTGAAGAGCTGTGCCACTGTCAGTTGCAGTTATTGGTGTGGCAGTCTGTGCTGCTATAGCTCCTTGTTACTCTCCTGGAGAAATAATTGTGGAGTTAAAAACTCTAATGTCCTCACTAAAGTGTGCACTGTTACTGCAGGAACCCTTCAGCTGCACCTGTGTGGCTCTGCGCAGGAGAGGCTAGAGCTGTAGGATGTCTTCTTGGAGCCCTTCAGCGCCAAGCATCTTATCCAGGGACAGTTGCCAAGCCCCATCACACAACCTTGATGTTTAGGATACATGCCATCAACACTTCCTTTGCTCTCAACCTTGTTTTTCTGGGTTCTTGTAGTGGTCATAGCCTGAGCCTTGTCTAAGGAGGGGGCTCATTAGGAAACTGTCATAAAGTGTTTGTGCCAGATGAGTATCTCACTCATTAGGAGTAGGCAAGTTTCTGTTCTAGGCCCCTGCGCTTCTCTCACTGGAAAATAATTTGGTTCAACTCATTAACACAGCAAATAATTGTGGTGTGCTTTGATGGTCTTGTTTTCTGCCATTTTTAATGAGCAAAATTGGATTCCCAGGTCATTAGGCCAGCACCAGAGCAGGTGCAAGATAAGGAGTGGGATGTGTGTGTGTACAGGAACATATGTGGATGGGAGGACAGGGGAAGCAAGACCTCTACTTCGATAGGAGTGGGTAGTCATTCTGCTCAGTTCTGTTGTAAAACCTTGCCTTGAATATCCGGACAGCTGTGAGTGCAGTGGGGGGACCTCTCGTGGCCTAATTGCAATGGGTAGCTGGCTTTTATCTCTTAACTGTTGGATGCTAAAGAAGATTCTCACCTTGTTTGTGAAATTGGATTAGGCTCAGTTGAGCCCTTAGTGAGCATCAGGGGGCTGAGCTCTGGGGTGGTGGCAGTGTTGTGGTTCCATGTCACACCTCTCTTTGTCCCCTCTCCTGCTCAGCTGGGCATCGCTGTGGGTTTTCTGGTCCCTCCAATTCTGGTTCCCAATGTGGATGATGCAGAGAAGCTGGCCTACCACATCAGCATCATGTTCTTCATGACTGCAGGTGTAGCAACAGCCCTATTCATCCTGGTCGTCATAGGTAAGGAGGTGGCATAATGAAACTAGGTGGGACTGAGAAGATCAGCCTGTGTGTGAGGGGCCTGTGTGCTAGGAAATGGGCTGGATAGGTCATCTTGGGATGTGTCCCTGCACACAGCTGACAGGGTCGTACAATACCGTATCCTGCCTCTTCAAGCCCTTGATGAGCAGCACATGTAGAAGGGAGTACAAGAAGTTTGGAGTGCACCTGCCAAATTGTTAAATTTATCGTTTGCCTGCATAATAAAACCCTGGCACGTGTTAAGTCCTTTGAAAGCTAACAGAAATCTTCCGAGGTTCACAGATCATCTTGCCTGCAAACAGGGTGCTGGGACTTGGGTTTGTGTCTTGGACCTAACTACTTCTAAAGGGAAGGGAGGAAGAGTCGGGTTATATGTTATCACTGGAGCAAGCTGTTCTCAGGAGAAAGAAAGGTAACCAGTTGTGAGTGGAGAGGAGGCATTAAGAGCAGTATCAGGACACCAGAGGTGCAACTCCCCTGCTTAACATGTGACATGGAAGCCAAAACTTTGGCGTGAAAGACTGGCACACTCACTGGAGAGCAGAACTTCTCTGATAAAATCCATGTTTTGGGTTGTTTTAGGCTTTTCCTGCCAGCTTGTTCCTGTTGCCTGGTGGCTGAATCAGATGTAGGCTTTAAAGAATCTGGGGCAAGGAATAGGCAAGGTACAAAAATGGCTGTCTAGCACCTGGTACAGCAGTATGACCTGTGACTGGGATTTCTGGATGCTAATTTATTGCTAGTTATGGACAGCAGATAGCTTGGCCAGCCTAAGAAGTTCCAGGCCTGAAATAAAACCTGGCATAGCTAATTTCTCTGAGGGCACTGGGCGCTGCAGGGTACCAGGCCACCTTTGCCAGCTGCTTTTCCCATTTCACTTATGCTTTTGTAACTCCATGCAACACTAGCTGCTGGTTGGCCACCCTCCTAGAGACAAAGGCATCATTAGTCCTGAGAACTCTTTTGTTGCTGCCAGGCATTGCCTACACAGAAAGCTACTTGAAGGCAAGGTGTTTTCCCAGTGGCAGGAGTTACTATTTGAAAGACCCTGTTCTCTGCTACTGCTATATGGAGATCAAAGCTTAATGATGATGGTGTGTTTTGTACACTTGGTTTTACTAGCCCCTCTGCCGTACCTCAAATGGCTATACCCACAATGGGTGCTCAGGCTCCCTGACTGTGCTGCTACAAACGTGTGCTTTGTGTCTGGTTTCAGTCTTTAAGGAGAAGCCTCTGCACCCTCCAAGCCGAGCTCAGGCCTTGATCCAGTCAAGAACGACAGAGGAGTATTCCTACATGCAATCAATCCTCCGTCTGTTCCGCAATGCCAACTTCGTGCTACTTATGGTCACTTATGGTAAGGTCTGGCCTTTGTTCTATGCAGTTGTCGCTGCTAGACATGCTTAGCTTCTACCTCCCTCTCCATGATCTGCTGGGGCAGTACACGGCCTGGGTTGTTTTAGGGACACATAAGGACCAGGAGGCCTTCCAGCCCACTAATCTCCAGTAGTGATTACAAGCAAATGCCTAGAGAATAACAAAAGCAAGGCAAGCACACACATGACAATATGCCCCCCTTACTGTTCTCCTGGTCTTTGACAGTTTTCTCTTCAGGGGATTTTCCTATCCTGTTGTTGTTAGTTACTTGCAATGAACTAATCTTAATTGCTTACCTAAGAAATGTATAGAGCTTATGTGTAAGCAAGTGCAAGTTGCAGCACTGAGTGAAGGTAATTTCCCAAGGCAAGGTTATGGCTGCCAGGCATCCCAGAGGAGATCACATGGAGCATGCAGAAGTGCAGTCTGCGTCAGCTTCCTTGGCATTCCTCATGTGAAGCAAATGGAAGGAAGGATTTTGGAGAATGTCATCTTTTGCCATCTGTCCTTGCATACTGGCTTTGCTGGTTGCTTCTCTTCAGCAGTCTTGGTCTGTTTCTTTGAGGGCAGTGTGACGTGTTGAATCTGCTCCAGATGCTGAATTGTCATATGGAAAAGTATTTTTCTCTTTAGCAGAAAAGGTCATTGTGGTCTATACCTGTCTGCATAATAGGATATACTGTAGCCAGCTAGTCTGCAGAGAGTTCTATCTTCAGTTACTACCAGCTTGCTGTGGAAGCTCCTCAGGGGAAAAGTTAATTAGTGCTGGAAGTTCTGCTGCTCTGCCAGCATTTGTGCCTAAAGAACCTGGTGGGTGAGTAGCCAGATTGGAGTGAATGAGATTGTGGGAGGGGAAAACCTGCTTCTTGTTCATCTTTCCTGGCCGTAGAAAGAATGGGAGCCCTTACATGATACCAGTTCAGAACAGGTTTGCAGATCTGTAAGGTCTTGATGTTACCAGCAGCTGCCCACCCTTTTCCTGTGGTAGGACTTGCAGCACTTGGAAGCATTGGTGACACTGTGGCTATGTTAGTGCTAGTGAACTGTTTTTCAGGAAAGCCCTCAGACAGGCTTTTCCCAAAGGCTGCAGCCGTTGCTTCCATAAAGCTGAGACATAACACGGAATGGGTATTAACAAACTATGAGTTTATTGGGTTGGGCTCTGCATTGGAAAGCATGTTGCTGCTGGGAGGCGGTAGGCAGGAAAAGGGTGGGAAAGACTGGTCAAATGGGCACTACCCCACTGGAAACAACTGTTGCCTGTTTTATGGGCATTCAAACAGATGTAATTTACAGAGAAATTTCACTGAGCAACTGTGACATGTGAAATACCTACAACTTTTGCCAGCCCCCAGAATGCAAATTCAGTACATGGTCTTGATTCTTAGAATATTTTGCCTGACTCTGGTGCCAAGTGTTGGTGCCAGCTCTGCATTACTTACTGCCCAGCCTGTGAGCAGGGTCACTTCTTTCTCTTGGGTATCGCATGCCTCACAGAGCTGCTGTGAAGAGGGGGTACTGACAGCATCAGCTACCAGAGCAGCATCTGGCTGTCCCCACAAACCTACTGTTCTCTTGGCTGGGTCAAAAGTAGAGGTAACACAAATGACTGGTAAATGAACTGTTTATGTCCAGCTTTGAAGTGAAGGAGTAGTAGTAGGGATGATGCTGATCTGCCACACTTCCGTGTCCTGGCATTGCAGTTCGTGATGTCTCCCAGTCAGCAGTGTGCTCCAGAAGTAGAGGAAGGATGAAGTCGAATTAAGCTCTTGTGGGCTGTTTTACCATAGCCTAGTATTGCAAAGAGCCAGCTTTCGAGGCTGGAGGGCGCCTCCTTGCTGCAAGGTCTCACTTGCTTTGACTGCTGGCCCTGCTGGAGTTTCCAGCCCTTCTGAGTAACTCCTGGAAAGGATTGGGTGGATTCCTCTCACCTAAAGAGCATGTCACTTGGTTTACTAGCCTGTCCTGTAATCTCCTGATACCTGCTTTTGGAGCAGGGAGTGGTGTCACAGGAAATTGGCTTATTTGGGATCATGTGCATAAGATTCAGCATCTGTTCTCTGTGCCATAAAGCTGTGGAGTGAGTTCTGCTTAATCTTGTCAGAGAGGGCATGTGATGGAAGTGTGATGTCCCCTCTAGCTGCCAATCTTGTGGCTCCTCACAGTACTTCATGAGCTGTGTAGGGCAATGGGTATCCAGTGTCCCAGTGGAAGATGGGCTAGGCACAGATTACCAAGTACTTTAGGGTCAGGGGAGCTGGAGGTGTTCAGGGACCTGGGAAGCTCAGGATATTGTTTCATTTTTCAAAGCTCTGCCTGCTAGACTGCACTTCTGTATTATATATTGTGATGTTTTTCCTTTTAGCTGAGGCTGAAAAAGGAAAAGTAGGAAGTGGGAACTTGACGTGTATCTGCTCTGTCAGGATTTTGGGCATCTGTGCCAGAGTTTTTAAATCCATGCCTCCTTATGGAGCCTGTAGATGTGCGAGCTGCAGTAGTGAAATCTGTGTTCCCGTCCCTCTCCCATCAGGATCACTGAAGCCTTGAAGAGAAACTAACTGCAAATGTAAATGACTTTCTGAGAAGAAAGTTGTATTGACTGTTACAGACCTCATGCACCTGGGGAAGGTTTCTCAGTATCGCCCAAGGTGAGAGTGTGGCCGTTGCAGTACTGCCGATCTGGCGCTCATGTGCATGCTCTTGTGCGTGTGCATGCGAGGGCTGCGTGGCTGAGTTACGACTGAGCTTAAACCACGACAACTGTAAGCGAAATTATTGGGTTTTGTGCTCTTTGGGAAGACATTTAACTTAACCAGAGTTGCATGTAAGCTGGAGCAGAGTGTCTGAGTGGGGCTTGACCAGTATCAACCCAACGGTTTCCATTCTCACCTTGGGTGATACTGAGAAACCTTCACCAGGTGGCTGATGCCTGTAAGAGTTAATCTGACTTCCCTTTCAGAAAGACAATTACTTTCACAGTTGGGTTTTTTTCAGGCTTCAGTGATACGTTTTAAAATGCAAGACTTTTCCCATGCAAACACCCCCACCAGGTGCCTGGGGGAAGTGCTCTCTGTGCTTCACCGTTGGCTCTGCTCTTATTTGCCTTCTGGTGTTTCTCAGCTTGAAGAGGATTTTTACTGGCTCTCAGCAGGGAGAGTGCTATCAGGCTCTTCTCTGGGAGGAAACCACACAGGGCAATGGCACTGGTGTTAATTGAATCCCAGGTCTTTACTAAAGGTGTAATACTGAGGCAGGTGCTTTTCTAGTATTTTACCTTGACTGGGGGGAGGAGAAAACTCCCATGCTAAAGATGGATCTGGATATGAGGGAGGGTTGAGACCCTATGAAGGACTTGCAAGATCCTCTCAGTACCAGAAATATGCACAGCCCTTCCTCTAGCTGCCAAGGTAAGAACCATCCTGAAACTGCAGGGTGCTTTCTCCTACATGCTGAGATCTGGCTGTCTTTGGTCTGTCTGCTTTTCTTTCAGTAACCTGTGTCTGGCCAGTCTGGCTGGCTCTCCTGAGAGTCAGCAGCCTTGTTATAGATCACTGTTCCCAGAGATATCTCTCCCTGAATTTCTACCCTTTTGCTACCCAGCAGGAGAGTGGCAGGTTCTGAATGTGCTGCATTTTTATCCCCCTCTCAGGTCTGAATGCAGGTTGCTTCTACGGCCTATCCACTCTGCTGAACCGCATGGTGATCCATCACTACCCGGTAAGTGTATCCAACCCTCATGACCCTCTGATGCTTGCTGTTGTCCAGCACTGGCTGTTGAAGGATAGTCTGTGAGAAATGCAATGCCACAGCACTTCTGACTAGCTCTGGCACAAGTTGGCTGGCTGGCAAGAGAGCATTAGTTCGTTTAGTTCTGGACACCACCCTGTGCAAAAGCTGGCGAGCTCTATCAAAGACAGCTCCTTTACACTCTAAATGACAGCATTTTTGTCTAAGAAAGTCTTCCAGCAATTGCCTCCACCCTGTTCCTACAGTGATTTCTACCGGGATATCCGTACTGAGGGCTGCCCACACTTGTGCTCTGGTGGCAGAAGGGTGGGGTGCCTCAGTAGCTAAATAAAGTTTACTGCAGGGGCTCCATGCCAGATAGCTCCTTTCTGTACTGTTTTATAGTGGTTCCCAGTATTTCCTGGTTGATCTGGCCCAAGTCCTAACACCACACAGCAAGCTTCATAGGGTTTCTGCTGACTCCTCTGATAGTATCTGTTCACACTGGCCAGTGCTCACATTTTTTTCTGGGCTGGCTCAAAGTGCCAAACCACTTTTCTTCATGGGCCAGAATAGAGCCTTTGCAAGTGTTCTTGCAAAGGCTAGTTCTGGTTAGTGTGTTACCAGCAGAAGTCATGTATGGACACCAACTTTGGTGTCTCTTCCTGAGTTCTCTGTATTTTGCTCCTTGTTGGCTATGACTTTGCTCCTGCATTTGTGTGAGTGTGTTGTATATCTTGCCACAGAGGGAGGAGGTGAATGCTGGCAGGATTGGACTCGCCATTATACTGTCGGGTATGGTTGGGGCTCTGATCTCCGGCGTCTGGTTGGACAGAACCAAAACCTACAAGTAAGTTCCTTGTCTGCCTAGTGACTGTGCTGTTTCCCCATACTGTGCAAGAAGCAACCCTGTGCAGCAGCAAGTCAGCAGTCCAGGGAGGGTTTGTAGGAAAAAAACATTGGTTTCAAAATCCAGTTAGTTTAAAGTGAAGTTTAAAGCTGTGTGTTAGTCTGCAGTAGTGGTCCCTAAGGAGGCATAGGGAGAGGATGAGATGGCCCAGTAGCCTCTTTGTCAGGGATGAGAGAGTTCTTGGCACAAGCAGAATCAAGACTGTACCAGACCATTTCTCAGCCCTTACAATCCAGCTTCTGTGAATCTTTGTCCCGCTTAGTGAAAGGCACATTGAATCCAGTGCCCAGAGGCATTGTATGAGGGCGCGTTGCTGAATTTAGGGCAGGCATAAGGAATATTGGGGTAGCAGGTGGATGATTCTGGGTTTGCTGCTTGGTGGTTTGGAAAGGCAGATCTGGCCAGCATACCCCGCCATTTGTGAAGGGACAATTAATAATCTTTTGGTGTCTTGGAACTCCTAGTCCTCAGGAACTGAGATCTCACTGACAGACCTCTGTAGGGTCTCCCAGGGGATGGACAGTGCCTCTCCTGTCTTATGTTGGGGGTCCATGTAAACAGTTTTACAGTTTCTCTGCTCTCTTTGTGCTATAATCTGTTATCTGGGCTTTACTGGTGGTGTACTGGCAATTTTGGTGTACTGAAGGCAATTTTGGAGTTCTTTTCCTTGCAGCAGCTTTTCTCCTAGGGGAGTCCCACTGCCATTATCCTACCTGGTATCTTGGGCTACGAAAACACGACCATGCTTGCTTGCTTGGAAGGGACCACATACGTAGGCATAGCTGGCTGAGAGTGCAGAAAAATAGAGTTATGAAAATTACCCTGCAGACTCCAGGGACTATCTGGGGATAGATTTAGCCTTAGGTGAGGAAACACACAGCTAAGATTTTTTTCTCCATTTCAGCCCACAAAGTGGATTTATGTGGAACTAGCAAAATTTTTGAGTGCTGCAGAGTCTTTATTTAGCCCCATTTAAAAGTCTATTTAAAAATTAAACTGTCAAGATGCCAGATGTTCTAGGTAGGTACCCTCCCCCTTCCCTCTGCTGCTCAGATAGTGTCAGGAACTAAATGGTAAGCACATGAAAATCAGGAAGGAAAGATACCAAGTCCTTTTTTCAGTCAGCATGGAGAGAGGGGGAAGCTAATGAATGGGATCCAGCTGCGATTGAGGGAAGCAGGGGGAGGTTAGTGAGAGAAAGAATTACAGTGCTCTACATGCGTGTTTGATCTTTACTGTCCCATCAGCAGTTCCTTGAAAGGGTAAGGCTATGCTAAGTCAGGCTTTCCCTATCTGTCATGCTCAGGCACCAAATGGCCTTGCATTCTTGCTTTTATTTGGCAGGCAAGTCCCTGTGCTATTATTATTTTTGGAATTAGCAGGCACAGATTTGGCCCATACAGAAACGTGAGTTATGCTGTGATGAGCAAGCAGTCCCAGAACTGGGGCTGCCTCTGGTGGGATGAATTCTTGGGAACAACCACCTCTTCAAAAGAATGTGTTTTGACATCAAGTTAAATGGGGCTCTGTGTACATCCTTCAGGTGCGTGTCCTAGAGGAGAGAGGGAGTTATGACAGTTGGAGACTGCTGGTGTATTGGTATTTGTAGGGAAGCCTGGCTCAAAATCAGAGGTTTGGGGACTGGATTAAGCAACACATCTCTTTGGCCATGCTTTGCTTTCAGAGGCAGTGTTCACATGGCCTGGGGTCCAGCTGGTTCCAGACAGCACACTCTGCTGTCATCACTGCATCTGTGTAAGTCAAGATGTCAGAAATATTCATCTCTCTGTATTGACTAGGCAAAGGACCCCAAGTGGTTTTTTAAACTTAGGTCTGTACAGGCCTAAAGTGTGTCAAAATTTGGGGTGGGGGGACAGTCGTGGATATTGGAGAATGGGGGGCACTCGGGTCTCTTCCACTGAAAGGTGCTTTCTCAGCCTAGCCTGGCTTGCAATTTGGATCATCTTGTTGTAGCCCTTTTCCAGGTTAATCCTTGTGTAGCAGATATGTTTTCCTCCCAAAAGAGGATTTACCAAGGCTATCCTCTTTTTGTGACCTTCATACAACAAGAAAGCAACAAAAACTGAATACTGAAGGATGAGGGGGTGGTGAAAACCCAGCCAGCCCTCTCTAATTCTTCCCTTCTCCAGCATTTAACTTCAGTGTCTTCAGCAGTGAGATCTTCCTGGAAGTACAGGGACAAGGCCTTTGTTTAGAGTCTTGCGCAAGCTGGAATGTGCTCATGGCACGCCTGTGAAGGCTGTTTGTCATCCCAGTCTGTACAGCAGAGCACTCTGGAGCTGCACACAGCATCTCAGTAAGCAGTTAAAGCTGTGGCATGTGGCTGTGAGCTGCCTCCTGCCCCTTGTTCATTTGTTGCTTCAGATGTTGCTTGACTTTAGTGTTTTTGAATCTTCAGTCCCCTGTGAGTCTCGTCCTGTCCCTTTGGCTTTTCTTATCCAAGTGACCTTGTGAGATGCTGCTGGTCTGGGCCGTGCCCATTCCTTACTCTAGTCTTGTCCCAAAAGTAGGATTATTACCTGGTGTGCAAAACACCAATACACACACAGAGTTTAGGCTTCCTCTGAGGCTGGCTGAACAGCCAGAGTTTGGCTCTCCATTTCAGTCCCAGCTGGTGCTGGCCCTGGCTGGCTTTTTTCTCCAAGGTCTCTCTTTTCTCACTGTGTGAGCACTCTGTCTCTAGAGAAGAGAAGAGAAAGTGGTTGGGAGGGCAGATAAATGTCAGGGCAGCTTTAAGGTTCACCAAAGTGACAAGGGTATCAGCTCCTTTTTGGATGTCCCTCTGGCTCTCCCGCAGAGACTTGGCAGCTGGTGCTTTCGTAGCACTGCTTCCACATCTTCCACATCTGTGCACTGGGCTTTCTTTGCAAATCCAAGGGCACAGAGGTAGGTTAACCCCAATTGTCCTAAGATGATGCAGCAGTTACTTCCAGTCTGCGCTGACTGCACTACTCAGCCTGTAGGGAGACTGGTGGTACCTGTTCCAGACAATTGTAATTATCAGTCCCTCTAGGGCCATCGTGGGAACAGGTTGCTAAAGCCAGAATGCCATGAATCTGCTTCTCCTCATTGGTGTTTTTATCTCTGCCATAAGATTTATGGCTATGATAAGAGGCTTATCAAGGAGAACTGGGCATTCTTCCATGCCCCTAGGATCCACAGAGCATTCTTGTCCTCTAGTGAACATGGTGATAAAGACCACTTGCTGGTGTCTTTCCACAGGATTTTCTTTGTTTCCCTACACACTAGTGTCTACCTGTGTCTCAGTTAAACACTTTTCAAAACCTTTGAGCCTTGCTTGGAGTACTGGACACTAAATCTTTTTTGTCGTCAGTGTTAAGCACAGGGAAGCTGGGTCTTGCTAAAGTCTGGTTTAGCAGAAGTCTGCTTGTGTGCTTGAGACTGTTTCCTGCAGCAGGAGTTGCATTCAGGGCTGTCTGCCCAAGTCCCAGTTAGGAACTGTGGTGAGCAGGCAGCCACTCGGTGCATGGTTTCAGGATGCTTCCTGGTGTGTGATTTTCACACAACTCAAGCACGTGGCCTCGCTCTTTCATAAGGGTCTGTTGATTCATTTTGTCATGCTGGAGCCTAATGATTCATGGAGGTCAGTGACGAACGGTTGTAGTCTCTTAGAGCTAGCTAACGTGTGGTAGGTAAAGTACCCATGCCAAGGTCAGTTATCTCCATTTTGTTTCCCACTTAGTTCTGCAGTTCCAATGGAGAAAACCTTCAGCAGCTGCCTGCTTCTGTGAGCCTGCGTGCTCTAGTTCTCATTTGGGGGGCTGCATGTGCTGGGAACTTCTTTCTTGCAGCTCGACTAATGACATAGCATCAATGTGAAACAAAGTCCTGACCACATCTAGTCACTAACTCATTCATCACCTTTGCCTGGAGATGAGGGGCAAAGTGCAACTGTTGGCAGCTGTCAGAACAGACTGAATCAGATATAAACTAGTTGGAATACATAAGCCTAGGAAACTTGTGTGAGATTTTGTGGGGCTGTCCTAAGAGCTCTGCACTGAGACCAAGACTGGCTGTGGGGGTAAAAAAATAATAAATGTTTGTCAGGTGTCCCTGCTGGCAAAGGCTAAGCTTCTTAGGGCCACAGCCACCTCTTGGAGGCTTGCACTGTATTATAGCACTGACTGCCATGTATTTGGAGACTCCTGTTTATGGGAGGAGCACCCAGTTCAAACTTGGTCCATGCAATCGAGGGAACTGTAGTTCCAGCCTTGAGCCCCTTTCGTAGTCATTACTGTTACTCTGTGGCTGCTTGTCAAGGGATGGGAGGAGTAACAATTCATGGGAGATATCTGAGGAACCTGTATTGATCAGAAAAAGGCTTTTACCTGCTTCTGTTTCACTTTCTGGGGCTGCTTTCTAACTCCTCTGTTAGTCTTTCAGCTCTTCTCCTTCTGCAGCCTCCAGACTGTTTGCCAGCCATGTAGAAGCTCTCTATAATGGGGTATAGCAGAAGTAAGTGGCCCCCTTATGCTGCCTTCACTGATGACTTTTTCCTCCTTGAAAGCCCTGGAAAGAACATATTCTAGAAATGATATAGCATTGGGGGTTAAGGCATTTGCCTACCCCTTTGATACAAAACACAATTACTTGTCACAGCAAAATGTGTTTAGCTTTTCAATACATTAAATGTGTCTGGTGAACCTTTGTAAGTATGAGTCGATAGTTGGAAGTCTGAAATTTGCTTCTCAAGCATCTATTTGGATAAGAATTGACACATGAGCATGAGCTCCACTGACTTCAGTCATTGCAGCAGTGAGGGAGGACAGAACTTTAGCTGGAACGTTCTGGTTTTATCTGTAGCAATACAGTGTACTGAAATATTTTCTTACACAATATGATCTGGGCTGCTTGTTTGGGTTTGTATTTTGACACTAGTCATTTGCATTAAAAAAGAAAAAAAAAGTGAAAATAGGTTGAGGTTTGGTTTCTTTAGTAGACTTCTAGGACCTGATACCAAACTCATTCTTTAATGGATTAAGACGAAAATTTGGTAGAGGGTACACAAGTAGCTTGTGGTTGTGCATTTAACTTCTTCCTAAAAGACAATGGCCAAAAAGTTTTGTCAACTCTGGTAACTGCTCTGCTTTCAAGATCCTGGTGGAATTTAATTCAGGTAAAGGATTTACCTTTCCTTCCTTTCCAAACCTATGTACTGTGAAGGGCTGCTTGCTACCTCCTGTACTAGAAAGAGCTTTGTTTTGTGAATGTAGGAAGAGTTTCCTTGGTGTCTAATCAGGAATGACAATTGCTAATGTTTCAGTTCTGGTAAAGCTGGCCTGGGCTGCTGCATGTGTTTTGCAATACCACGCCCACTGACATTCCTCAGCATGGGCAGGTCTGGCAGTTCCAAGGATCTGGCTTTTCCCAGGACCTACCTGGCATGCTTCCTGGGCACATGGTCTTTTTGTCCTCTCTGCCCAGAGATGAGAGCTTGTGTCTCAGCTGCCACTGGCTGTGGAACTAGCACTATCTCTGCTAAACACTTCCTTGGCTTGAGAGTGAGGCTGTGAGGGCAACTTGGCTTGCACATCACCTCTCCAAGTGCTGTAGGCAATTTAAACACAGAAAGGAGCAGCAATGAAAGGTGTTTTGGACAGCAATGAAAAATACAGGCCCATAACAGTGGAGCAGTGCTGTCACCCACCGCTTCCCTTTGCTGTCCTGTTTGGGAGACTCAATCCCGCTCAACTTCTACTTATAAGTAATTGTGTTCAACTGGTTGTAGTACAGAGGGTGCCTAAAAAAGATTAATAATCTCTTTATTTGGCTCTTCTTCTCCCTCTCAGGAGGCATGTACAGTATACGACCAAGGACCTGTTAGCCCATGGTAGGATCTGAGTTTTGTGGCTGCTTCATAGGTGGCTCCTTACAGATATGATGTAACCCAACTCCACAGAGAACAAAGCCCCCTATAATGTTTATTTATTAACCACATTATGCAAACTATACCATGATCTGTGAGCAAAAAGGAGGACTGGATTAAATAAAGCCCTGACCCTGCTTTTCTTTGCAGACAGACAACACTTGTCGTCTATATCATGTCTCTGGTGGGAATGATAACCTACACCTTCACTCTGAGCTTAGGCCACCTCTGGGTGGTCTTTGTGACTGCAGGCCTGCTGGGGTAAGTTCACGAGCAGGCTGCTTTCCTCTACATGTGAGCTGCTAGGGGATGAGCAGGGAGGCAAAGATCATGGTGGGATTTGAGATAGTCATAGTCAGTGTGTGGCTCCTGTGTGGTTTAAGGACAAAATTACCTGCTTTTCCCATCTCTCTCTTGTATGTGTTTCATTAGTCAGGGACATCAGCGTGGCCCTGCTCAGCTGCCTTAAATGTTCCAGTTAATCAAGTGAAAGCATTTGGGAAGTGAGAGGTACCACAGCCTCATAAATGACCCATTGTCGTGGTTTAAGCCCAGCCGGCAGCCCAGAACCATGCAGCTGCTTGCTCACTCGAACGAAGATTTTGGAAG